>ML805728.1:285431-307655 GCA_009831015.1 Picea engelmannii
GTGTAGGTCATGGAAGGAAAAAGGAAATGAAGTGTGGCGATGGAATTTTCCAAAATATTCAAGTCAACATAGAAGGAATTTCATGATTAAAGCTTAGAAAACAACATACCTCCACTTACCCAAAATGTAGATGAAATATGCAATAGGAATGTAGTTGTTGCGGCTACTGGATCAGGAAATCGTGACTGGTATTATAGTTGCAACTACTGTAACGGCTGGGGCAAAGAATATGTGACTGCGACTACTGGAAGATGGAAGGTGTCACTGGTGTAGGATCATGAAAATGTAGCTGTGAATGGCGTTGTTGTTGTAACATGAAAGATGGCGCTGCTGTAGGATCATGTGAAAGGTGACTGCTACTGTAGCAGCACTACTGCAACTGCAACTGTGGGAACTACTGTAACTTCCATAATAGAGACTATTGCAACTGCTGTAATCGGCTATAACAATGACTTCTATAACAACTGTAACAACGATTGCTATAACAACGACTTCTGGAACTACAATGACTGTCACTGCTGAATCAGAGGAGGAATCTGAACTAGTGCTGATGAATCATGGAAAAGAGAAAGTGTGAAAATGTGGTACTGTCATGATTTCATAGATCTGAAGTCATGCTGTTGTAACTACTGAGGAAGTCATGAAAAAGTGTATAGTCTTCACCTACTACAAAACCCAATGGTACAATCCTATTCATGCGAATAAATGTGTCAATGTCGAGCATGAAAAGAAATCATTGGATTACTGGCCATTGATGAATGTCGTTAACCAATGCGAGGAAAACTCACCATTGATGTCAATGAGTGCCAAGGTACCTGAGTACATCTTGCGAAGTGTGAATAGATGAGTTGATGTCGAGCCACTTGCAAGATCTGACGATCAAGGGACATTGATGTATTCCCATGATTGTCAGTGAGAGAACTTGCCATTAATGCATGCAAGCCTCCAGGTACTCAAAATGAACTCTAGTCTATATCCCAGATAAGGTGTTGAGGTTGATGGGGAAAGACTTGTTGAAAGGTGGGCCTTAAGGAATCCCACATCAGTCAATGCGAGTTTGTACAAAAAGATTTGGTAGGACTATAAATGAAAATATGTCACGGTCAAGATGTAGTTGAGGAAGAGGAACCTAAAGAATATGGATCATCTCCCAATGTCTTCAGTCACTTCTCAGAAAACATCTTCCAAGCAAATTTTGAAATTGTTCACCCCTACAACACAAGAAGCAAAACGCAAAACAAACCCTCTTCCGAAGTTGGTAAAAATGTGTTTCCAAAACAGTCAAAGAAGGATGAAATTAAAGAGATCTTAGCAGCTCCAGTTTTAGAATACGATTTGATTGAGGATCTAAAAAAACTGAGAGCTAATATTTCTATTTTCAAGCTTCTAAAATTTTCGCTTATTTTGCAAAAAATGCTTCAAAATATTGTTGAAAATGGTAAAAACAACGATCCTAGCAATAAGAAATCAACAGAAATTGATTCAAACACAGACAGAAAAATCCCAACTAAAATGAGATCTAAACTTCCAGATAAAAGGGATTTAGCAAGAAAAACTGTAGCAAATGTAAATAAAACTTTTTTAGGGACAACAGCTAAAAATCAATAGAATTCTGTTGTTAACTCTCAAAACAATGTCCTTCCTTTTTTGTTAACCTTTGAAATTTTTAATAGGAATGTACATAATTTCATCGTTGATTCTAGTGCATCATCAAGCCTGATGCTTCTATCTGTTTGTCAAAAAATTAATGTATAAGTTAAACCTTCTGATCTCAAAATCATTCAGCTTGATCGAATAAACGTTAAAGTAATTGGTGAGCTTAAGAATGTTCTGGTTAGATTATCTTCCAATCCTAAGGTTCATTAGATAATTAAAATTATCGTTGTAGATATCCTTGAATTTTATGGTTTGTTTTTAAGTAGGGACTGGTCCGAACAACTGCATGGTTACTTTGCCACAAATTGGTCTCATTTGTGGCTACCTGAAAAATGGACAGCCCAACAAAATCAAGATAAATAGAGAACGTTATCTAAAGCATACTATGACAGATCTAAATGATCCTAATGAACCTTTTGTCACATCTGCAAACTCATTTGAAATGTAGGGAATGAATATCTTCTTTGGTAATTTCATGACTGGAATTTCTTCTATTACTGATCCTAGGTAGCAATCGAAAATTATGACTTATGCTCAAACATAAGCTTTGCCGAGTATGCCAAGTTCTACTGACGAAGTCCAAATCTAGTATTTGTACTTTGATGGATCCAAATCCAAAGAAGGAGCAGGCGCAGGTAGTGTATTCATCGATCTTGTGGGAAATAAGACTTTTATTGCCTATCGTCTAGAGTTTGAGTGCACTAATAACACTGTCGAATACAAAGCACTTCTACAAGGGCTTAGGAAAGATGTGGATATGGACATGTAGAATTTGATGGTATTTGGTGATTCGAAAATCATGGTTAAGCAGGTAAGAAACACCATACATTACTTATCACCACATCTGAAAAGCTACCGTTGCTTCTAAACTATTACCCATTGAAGGTGTTTCCCCTAATGCTTTTTCTATTGAATTATTGTTCAGGTCGTCGATCCCAGATAACATCACAAATTGGAGAGTATTCGATGATGATCAACAAATTATAAACTTCCTGCGTATGGAAGAAACTTTTCAAGGTGCGGTCATTGATGAAGGCACTCATGATGAAAATCTCCAAAATTTCACGGTAATATTAGATACTAGATCTCCTGAATCGACATTCGATTTGGTAAAATCTATCCCCATATCTGTTGTAAGACTAGAAAATTTTTATGACCTGCATGATAAATTTAGAGGGAAAGTTAATTGTAAAATGAATAATTCTTCTTTGATTTATGAGACAGTTAATTTAGGAACGAAGGAAAATCCAAAATATCAATCTGGGAACATGATGCTCCAAGAAAGAACGATAAGCTTTCATAAAATTGTTTAAATAATTTAAATATGTTTTTTCTTGGATGTATGATGACTTGAAAACACTCGACCCTAATATCATACAACATATCATCCCCATGAAATCCCAGACACAACCTTTTCAACATAAATTGAGGAAGATGCACCCTAAATTGGAATCCACTGTTAAAAAGAACTAAATAAATTACCAACTACAAAGATAATTTTCCCGATAAGGCATACACAATGGGTGTATAATCTAGTCCCTGTAAGGAAGAAAAGTGGTGAAATTTGATTTTATGCCGATTTTCGGAACCTAAACTGAGCATTTGATAAAGACAATTACCCTATTCCTCCAATGAAACAAATTCTCTAGCAGGTGTCTGGTTCTGAAAGACTATCTTTGCTAGATGTCTTTTTGAGATACAACCAGGTCCTCATGTCTCCCTCAGATTAGCTTAAAACCACCTTTCGCACCCCACGGGGCACTTATGCCTACAGAAAAATTCCTTTTGGATTGATAAACACTGGTGCCACTTTCCAGAGAGCAATGGATATTTCTTTCCATGGCCTCATAAACCAATTAGTCATGGTCTATCTTGATGATGTCACCATCTTCTCTAAAAACAATAAATATCACTTGTCTCACCTCAGGGTTGTCCTGGAATAATGCCACAAGTTCAATATATCTCTCAACCCTATGAAATAGGTCTTTATAGTGGAACAAGGTAAACTGCTTGGGTTTATAGTGTCTAAGGAAAGAATGATTATTGACCCTGAAATAACCCAAGCTATTGCTAAACTCCCCCCTCCTTCTTCCAAAAAATCCATGCAGTCCTTTTTGGGTAAGATTAATTTTGTCAGAAGATTTGTCCCAAGTTTCTTGGAAATGGTAAGACCATTACATAATTTAATTAAAAAGGATGTTCTGTACCATTTGGGACGACAAGAAAATCACTCTTTTGAATCCATTAGAAAAGCAATAATAAAGGCTCCTTCTTTGATGAGTCCTGATTTTTCTTAGGATTTCGCTCTTTACACCTTTTCTTCTGATCGGTCTTATGCTACGGTGTTAACAAAGAAAAACACTGAAAGCAATGAGATACCCATTTCCTTCATGATCTCATCTTTCAAAGGAAAAGAGCTTAATTACTCACCAGTATATCAACAAGCATATGTTTTTTTTAAAGAAGTGAAACACTTTCGGTCATACCTGTTGAAATCCATAACTAAGGTTATTGTTCCTTACCCAGCTATAAGAAACCTGTTAGTACAAAAATAATTGGGTGAGAAAATGGAAAATTGGATGACATCATTACATTAATATGACCTCGAAATAACCCCTGCATAGATTCTTAGAGGTCAAGGCCTGTGTAAACTAGTGGCTATTTCAGTTAAAGAACAAGAAATTCAAATCAACACCTTAACTAAAAATCAACATAGCGAAAAACAAATCAGTTGTGCACAAATTACTGCCAATTCCTGGTATGAGAACATTAAAGTTTATTTGACACATGGATCTCCCCATAATCTTGATCCTAAAAACAAAAGATCACTGAGACTAAAATATGCATCTTTCCAGTTAATCAATGATGTATTATTTCAAAAGAAATTTGGTGGTGTTCTTATGCGTTGTTTGGAAAAGGAAGAGTCAGAAAGAGTTCTATATGAAATCCATGCAAGCGAAGCTAGTGGTCACTTTGGTGGAGATACCACTGCTCACAAAGTGCTAAGAGATAGATACTATTGGCCCGCTTTGTTTAAAGATGCCCATGTGCTGTGTCGCAAATGCATAATCTGCCAAAAGCCTACAGGATAGGTGAAAAAGGTTGCATTCCCTTTGCAACTTGTTACTGTAGATTCCCCTTTTCAGCAATGGGGCCTTGACATCATAGGACCAATCAATCCTTCTTCTTCATAGCAACACAAGTATATCCTTACAACAATGGATTATTTTATTAGATGGTCTGAGGCTGTACCTTTGAAAGTGGTGAACACAAATTAGGTAGTAGCTTTCCTAAAATCACATATCATCTCTTAATTCGACGTTCCTAAATGTTTGGTCTTTGATAACGCTTCTTATTTTTCATCCCTTGATATGAACGTTTTTACTTTGAAAAAAGGGATCAAACTGAATTATTTTGCAAGTTACTATCCTCAAGGAAATGGCCTAGTGGAATCAACGAACAAAAATTTAATCAAGATCATTAAGATGACAGTTTCAGAAAACCACAAGAACTGGCACAATGCACTGTATAATGCACTTTGGGCTGATAGGGTAACCCCAAAAACCTCTATTGGTAATTCCCCTTTCTTCCTCGTCCACAGAAGAGAAGCAATTCTCCCTCCACATGTTTTACTTCCCTCATTGCAGTTGTCGTAGAAAGTTCAAGAAGAGGAGTGACCTCCTCTAGAATATTGAATAAACACCTTATTGAAATTAGAGGAAGTGAGAACACAAGCAAAGCAGAAACTGGATTAACATCAACAAATTGTAAAAATCTGGTTTGGTTCAAATTCTTCTTCAGATAGGAATTTCGATGTCGGAAACTTGGTTCTCAAATGGGACAAAGATCAAGAGGGAAAAGGGGAACACACCAAGTTTCAAAATATGTGGTTGGGACCATTCGTAATTTCTAAAAAATTGGGTCCCAACTATTTTCGTCTGCATAATTTGGAGGGAAAGCCAAACACTTTCCCAGTGAATGGCTAGGCTCTCAAAAGGTATTTCACTTGATGATTCTAGATATACCCCTTTGTACATATTTTGTGTGTTTAATTTTCTTTTATGTTCTTTTAATTTTGGTTCTTTTCATTTTGCTTGTTTTTTATTTGTTTCTGATTAATTATGTCTGACTCACTGTTTCATTTGTGGAAGGGAGATCATAATTTTTTTCCAAGAGCAACAGTGGATGACTCCTCAGAGCACCAGTGGTGTAAACGCTTAAACTTAGATCAGTAGAAGAAATGTTTTGTTCAAAATAGTGTTCCTGGTTTCTTTTTAAATTTACGAGAAGACACGATTATCATTAATAAAACTCTTAACGTTGTCCCTGTTTTTAAGGAAAACAACTCAATTATACCTTCCTATCCTCGAGATGATTTCTTAACAGAAATCTAAATGTTCAGATCATGATGAAAGTCGTCAAACGATAAAATAAGTTGTAAAAGATCAACTTTTGTTTTCGAAATCTGATATTTTTCGCATCACCCCGCTCTCTTGAATATCATAAAGTTTCTGTGAAAATGTAAACAAATTCTAGAGAGTTGAAAGCACTGCAAGGTGTGGGGAGTGTCTTTAAAACCGCCGAGACACTGAACAGGTTTGCTGGCAGCGGGTAAATTCATGCATGATGCCAAGGCAACTTTTTCGGGGTACTGAATAGGCCTGCTGGCAGCGAAGCAATGTTAGGTTTAAGAAACATATCACGTATGTATTTTTGGAATTGATAAAAAATAAAGATGTTCTTTATCTTGAATGGACAACTTTTGGACAGGACAAAGGTGTTAGACTGGGTTAAATGACATCCATGTTGAGGCTATGGATTCCTCCTGGCAATAGTGGCCCTTTCAACAGTATCGGATTCAATTTCCTAAACATCGTCTCTCTCATAATCTAGATTTGATACTAGCTTGCATTTCTGACAGAAACACATCTGATGCTAGACTACATTATTTTCCGAGTTTTGATCAGGATGCTTGACCTACTGTCAACTGTTTCTTAAAAATTCATTCTTTCTAACTCACCCTAACATGAATTTTCTAGTGATGCAAAGATCACTGCTTCATCCAGTACGTCGCCATTGTTGGCAACCACACATGATTTTGATATTTAACACGATTGGATGTCGATTGCATTTTTATGTAGCTTCCATCACCTCAATTTCGTAAACATTTTTGATAATTTCGAAGTGATTGCTGGATTAAAATATTTCCTTATTAATTTCTTATGGTTTTCATTTTCGTTCATTTTATTTTAATTCATGACTGGAAGGATGAATTAAACATTTAGCTTGGTGTTATAATTTTTTATGCCTTAGAAATATCTTTTTTTAATTGAAATTTAAATCTTATTAAATGGTTGTTGGATCCATTTTTGGTGTTAATACAATTATTATTGTTTCAATGGTTTGATAGTTCATTATCAAATTGCTTTGGTACATGAAAAACTTTGGTTAATTATTTGGTATATTCTCATGAGTTTGATGGTTGCATCAATGTCCATGCCAATGGGTACAAACCTGTTGTACTCACATTCTCACCTCACCTGGTTGGCTTTAATCATTAATGAAGCTATTCATTACCTGCATAGGGTTTTGGTACTCTATAGTTTTGGTACTCATCACAAGAGATGGTAAGGATTACAACAAACCCTCTAGTTTTTTCTCGCACTATCCGAGTTATGATAACAAACAGTTTATGTTATTCGTGTTCCCACTCTCCATTCAGACTTGTTTCTCTTTCTCATGCGATTCAAACCTAAAACTATTCCAAGTAATCTCCATTGCATTCTAGTTACAGTGTTCAATATGGCACCCGTCATTCGCATAGAGTTGAACAGATGTCGGGCCTTACTATCCCATGATGATGCTATCGACAACTTAAAGAGTCATGGCTGGGATGCATTTCTCAAGAAATTCTAGGGTTATGATCTTCAGGTGGAAAAAACATTCGCCGAAACCTTTGATGGTTTCAGAGCTAAGATAGGAGACATCCAGTTAGATTGAACAAGGAATTTATGAGAAAAGTAATAGGGCTCCCCTCAAAGGGAGAGAAATGGTTCAAGAACACCCGAATAGAAGAAGTCACGTGGAGTTTGTTCATGACATCTCGTAAAACCACTTGCTGCATCAAAGGTATTCCTATTACCATGTTAAAACCTAGATTGCATAGTTTTTTGTTGATTCTAAAACAATTCATTACACGCGAGCGTAGATACAGATTGGTTTTTCTCTACCATATTCGTTTTCTCATGAATTTCATAGGTTTCAATTTAGATATGCCATTTTACTTATTGATGAGTCTCTATAAGATGTTGAAATGATACAAGAAACAAAGTGTTGACTCGATCCTGTTCCATCATGGGTTGGTTAAAATCTTGTTGATGCATGATTTGTCAACCATAGGTAAAAATTGGGAGGTCTTCTTAATGAGGAATGGTTTCATCCAGGATGATCCTACAACAAACCCTCTTTTGACAGTAAACCCTAAATTAGACAAGCCAATGGTTAAAGAACAGTTTGGTAATTCAATTAATGGACCATAGTTTATTGATGAAAAACCTCTAGATGAAGAGACACCATGTAATTCCCCACGTACAAGTATTCCCAAGAAAGATACTGATGAATTGAAAGCAAATGAACCTCTTGTGCTTGTGAATGATGCTAGTATGAATGTTATCATTACGTCTGATGCCAAGAAGCTTTGTAAAGAAAAATAATAACACTGCATAGATTTGGGTTTCAAGAATAAGAAAGCAGGTCACCTAATCTCTAGGAAACTAAGGAACCAAAACAATACTCATCCGATCTCGATCAATCTGATCGAGATCATTGAGGGTTTAGACCTTGAGATAGAGGATTTTCTAGTTCGTGAAGATCCAAAATTTTAGGATTCCAGGAAGGAAGTTATTGTTCCTACTGAACCTTATGATTTTGTGACAAATTTTCCACCATGCCTTAAAGGTAAATAAGGGTTCTCTGGTATTAGGCAAGATCAGAAGAAAACATCCGGTAAGACTAATGCACCCTTGGTTGACTATGCCCTTCATCGATTCGCTATCTCCCTTATACAATGTGATGGTTGTTTCCATTGGGTCTAGTGTTATTACACCGACATTCCTCTCTTACAAGCCCGAATTAAAACTCTTACTGCTTAGACTGATTTGTTGAGGCAAGAAAACCTTAATCTCAAGGTGCATGCAGAGAGGAAGACTAAACATATCAAGCGATCCAGAAACATAGTCATGAATAATGCGATTAGTGTCAAGGAAATAATAAACTCTGAACTATCCTACCCCTCTTTAGTTAACTTTTAATGGTAAAACATTTTTATTTTTCCTTTGATTTTGTTTCTGCTATCTAATTCGAAATAAGTCGATTTGAAGTTTGATTTCATTTACTAAAATTAAGACTAGATACAGAATATTCGATTCTGTAGCCAAGTCTCTTTTAAGAAGAATTAGTTATTTAGAAATTGTCTTTCTAATTTATTAAATTGGATTGCTATTCTTAGGAAATGGGAGATCCTGCTGCTGATTACATAGAGAAAATATTTTCAATCATATTCCTAAATGATTAGTAGTTTTTCCTTCTTTGTGTTTTATAGAAATTTTGATTTAATTTTTTAATAAACCAACTCTGTTATGAGTGGTTTTTAATCCACTATTTTTGTAATAGTACTTGATTTTGGGGGATACAACTCTATCCTGCGAGATATGAGTATTTGGATCCCAGGTTACTTTAAATACTATTCACTTTGTTAGTGAAAGACATATGTGCTTGAAACATATTATGGACATGTAGATCGCAGAACTGAATGGTCAAGATGTTCACATATCGACTTTAGACCAGCGTGACAATATTACATTTATGTTTTTCCTTTTATATTATGGGGTATTAATATGTTAGTTAGCTTTAGCCTCCATAACATATAATGTTTCATTTTATTCGGCGCATTAAAGTTTGTGTATAATTTGTTGTTTCATATGTATTATATCTGTGATCGTTATTTCACTTTGATATCAGTGATTTATACTTGATGTTGATTCGATCTATCATATGAATGCTTCACATTAAAATTTATTTTACTGTAAACATTCATCATCATATGGTCACTAGATCTATATGCTCATTTTTATGTTTGTATATCCTTGTCCCCGAAGATGCTCTTGAGTTTACTCAAGAGATGTTAGCATAAGCTTGTTTAAGGTTTCTCTCATAGGCAAGATAACCAGAAGTTTGGATTGCACAGGGATATAGGCACAGTATGATATTAATCTCAGGTTAGTGTTATTCACATTCAATTTCCGTTAATAGTTTATTAGTGAAATGAGACAGTTTAAAATGGATGTGACTATTATTCTGTTCTTGTTTCATATTATGTTTTATTAGTATCTTTTGAGTTTTTAGATTTTAAATTATTAAACAGAAATTATAAAAATATATGCTTCTTTATCTACTTCGTAGACAATTACAAAAAAATTGATTTCACAAGGCATCCTCCAAAACTTGCAATATCTAAATATCATGTTTATAATCACATGTCCATATTTATGTTTTTGATTAGCATTTTTAAATAACTAGATTCGTATACATAGTATTGTAGTTGTAACATTAGAATAGATTATTTCTTTTCTTTGTTTTAGGACCTTAGTTGGATAATGGAGCCATTAAAGCCATCGAGATAGATCACACCAAATGGATTGGGTTAATTAGACAACCCCAGACTGGATCTATCCTTCTAGTTGATGGTGTGTCACTTACGCCTGTCAACAGACCCCTAAATCGAAATGTTGCATTACTTCTTACTAAGCAAAGAACTAGTTATCGAAATCGATGAAAACAATAACTTTTGAGGGGTTAGAACAAAGAGTGAGGGGTGATATAGCTAAAATCCTATCCCAGTAATCCATCAAAGTTGACGGTTCCTCAATCTGAGTCTTGATTTTTATTTTATGCCCAGTTGCAAGTCACATCCCAAACCATTTCAGGGACTCTTGGACAATTCCTCCTCAGGGCATAAAAACCTAACAAAGAAATATTTTTTAGTTCCATGAGATGATGCAAGCTTGTTTAGGCATGGAATATGTGACCATTTCCCATATGATCCTAAGGCATGGTTTCATAAACTGGATCCTTTAATCCAAATGTTGCATTGCTTCAAACTGAGCAAAACACTAGTTCTCAAAACCATTGAGTATTGCAAATTCTGAGGCATGGCACCCAGGAGTGAGGGGTTCTTTAGATGAAATCCTATCCCATTAATCTATTGGAGACAACGGTTCCTCAATATGAGTCTCAATTTTCATTTTATGCCCAGTTGCAAGTTGCATCCCAAACCATTTCGGGGACTCTTGGCCAATTCCCCCTCAGGGAATAAAATACTAACGGAGCAACATTTTTGAGTTCTGTGAGATGCTGCATGATTGTTTAGGAATGGAATAGGTGACCACATTTTCTATCAGCTCCTGAGGCATGGTTTCATAAATTGGACCCTTAAATCCAAATGTTGCATTGCTTCTTACTGAGCAAAGCACTAGTTATAGAAATTGATGAAAAAAACAACTTCCGAGGGGTTGGAACCGGGAGTGAGGGGTGATCTAGCTAAAATCCAATGCCAGGAATCCAATATAGATGAGGGTTCCTCAATTTGAGTCTTTGTTTTCATTTTATGCTTAGTTGCAAGTCGCATGCCAAACCATTTCGGGGACTCTTGGAAATTCCTCCTCAGGGCATAAAAGCCCAACAAAGACGCATTTTATAGTTCCATGAGATGTTGCATGCTTGTTTAGGCATGGAATAGGTTACCACATTTTCCATCCTCTCTCAAGTCTTGGTTTCTTAAATTGGACCCCTAAATCCAAATGTTGCTTTGCTTCTTACCGAGCAAAGCACTAGTTATCGAAATTGATGAGAAAAACAAATTTCGAGGGGTTGGAACCAGGAGTGAGGGGTGATCTAGCTAAATCCTATGCCAGGAATCCAAAAGAGATGATGTCTCCTCAATCTAAGTCTCTATTTTCTCTTTATTCCCAGTTGCAAGTCGCATCCCAAACCATTTCGGGGACTCTTGGCTAATTCCCCCTCAGGGCATAAAAGACTAACGAAGCAACATTTTTGAGTTACGTGAGATGTTAAAAGATTTTTTAGGCATGGAATAGGTGACTAATTTATACATTCTCTCCCGAGGCATGGTTTCATAAATTGGACCCCTTAATCCAAACGTTGCATTGCTTCAACTTGAGCAAAACACTAGTTCTCTAAATCAATGAGTAAAGAAACTTCCGAGGCATGGAACCCAGGAGTGAGGGGTGGTATAGATGAAATACTATTTCAATAATCCATATAATTTGATGGTTTCTCAATCCGAGTCTTGGTTTTGATTTTATGCCCATTTTCAAGTCGCATCCCAAACCATTTCAGGGACTCTTGGCCAATTCCTCCTCAGGGCATAAAAACCTAACAGAGAAACATTTTTTAGTTCCGTGAGATGATGAAATCTTGTTTAGGCATGGAATATTTGACCACATTTCCCATATACTCCCAAGGAATCGTTTCATAAGCTGGATCCTTTAATCCAAATGTTGCATTGCTTCAAACTGAGAAAAACACTAGTTCTTGAAACCGTTGAGTACTGCAAATTCTGAGCCATGGAACCTAGGTGTGAGGGGTTCTCTAGATGAAATCCTATCCCATTAATCCATTTGATTCGATAGTTCCTCAATCTGAGTCTTGATTTTAATTTTATGCCTAGTTGCAAGTCACATCCCAAACCATTTCGGGGACTCTTGGCCAATTCCCCCTCAGGGCATAAAATACTAACGTAGTAACATTTTTGATTTTCGTGAGATGTTGCATGATTGTTTAGGTATGGAATAAGTGACCACATTTTCCATCCTCTCCTGAGGCATGGTTTCATAAATTGGACCCCTAAATCCAAATGTTGCATTGTGTTGGTAGCAATAATATAATTGTTATTTTTATTTCAATTAAATAACCTACATAGCCACCTACATAGGGTCATGAAATTTCATTACTCTTCATGAGAAGTTTCCGAAACGACAGTTGTAAATCATCACTTTTACCTATTTTATTTTCATGCTTTGTTTTCATGACAGCAAGCATGAAAACTTGCGACTGTGAATACCATTATGTTTTTAAAATTTCATTAAAGGCAAATTGCTCATATGGTTTATTACATAATTTTGATTTCTTGCTATGAAGATGTTGCTCTCTTTGTTTTGACCCTTTCATTTCCAACCATGCTTCAGAGGTTGATGGTTTCATGAACAAATGACCCCCACCATTTAATTTTTGTATGGTTTTGGTTTGATTCTTAGCTACGTTTCTTTTACAAAACTTTTGATTATTTGATTTTTGAATTACCCAACTTTGTAATCAAACCCATGATGCATGCACTTATGTTTGTTTTAAGTTCTTTGGTCCTATCTCATACTCAATGCCAAGGTGGAATACGATTTGCAGACTGCCATTACTTCTTTGGATGGCCTCAGGTTTCACAAACCTCTTCACATGCATTTTAATTAAAAACCCTTCCCATCATATGAGTCTTTACAGTGTTTATTGTTGGGCTTGGGGTTATGGCTCTATTTTGTTTTCACAAACCCTACCTATATGATGTTTGATTACCCTCCCATCCAGTATGGCTCCTATCGTAAGAATTGAACCAAATGGTATCCAAACCCTACTCTCATACGACGATGCTAGAGAAGATTTGGAAAAAAATGGCTGGCTCGTTTTTATCAGAAAGTTTCAGAGTTTCAATTTACAAGTTTCCCAAGAATTTGCCTTATCCTTTGATGGTTGAAGAGCGAAAGTTGGTGATGTGAAACTGGAGGTTACCGAGGAGTTTCTGAGTCAAGGAACAGGGTTACCAGTGAGGGGTCAAAAATGGTTTAAAAACGCAAAAGTGGAGGAAGTCCCTTGGACCCTGTTGTTTACAACTCATAAAATAATAAGTTGTGATAGAGGTATGCCAATTTCATTCCTAAAAGATTGGTGGCATGATTTAATCATTGTGGTAAAGAAATTTGTTAGATGTGAGGGATGGTTCGGGCTTGTATTTTTGTACCATTTACACCTGCTTATGAGTTTTATGGGTTTCTCTTTGAATATGCCATATTACTTACTCAGGAGTCTTTATAAAATGGGGAAAATATATAAGAAACAGAGGTCAGAATCTAGTCTTTTTCATCATGGCCTGATTAAAATCCTGCTCATACATTAGTTAGAGTCGTAAAATGACTGTTGGGATTCATTTATAACACGATATGGTTATGGTAACCCTAACTTGGGAGAAGTATATAAACTCGTTCTTGAGGAAACCCTTGTCCACCCGACGACAACTCTTTCACCTCCCCAGACTTGTGTCTCTTCCCCTAACAGTGAACCTTTGATCAATCCTAAGGTCATTCAACAGGCTAGTCAATAGATTACACATCCAAAGGACTGTGTTAAATTTGTAAAGAAACCTACAGGAAAGAGGTTTAAGAGTAATATTGATATCAATTTTAAAAACAAAAGAGCTGGCAGGCTAATTTCATGGAGTCTTCGTAATAAGACAAATTCTCATGCTAATGCGATCAGCATGATCAAGGTTAATGAAAGCTCAACTCAGAAATTGATAAATTCCTTGCAGAGGAAGACTCTTTGTCATTTGGGCCACACCCTGACCGACCCTATAACTTTGTCGATAATTTGCCTCCCTGTTTGAAAGACAGCCTAGAGTTTCCTGGTGTCAAGCTTTGTAATAAATCTACTATCTATATGGAGGGCTCTCTGGTCCATAATATTGTTTGTTCTGATGCAAATGCCACATAGTTACAGTATGAGGCTTGTTTATTGTGGATTGAAAGATATTATAGGGATATCCCAGTTCTGCAGTCATGGGTTAAGGTTTTAAAATAGTAGATTGATGCATTAACAAACGAAAACCACAGACTTGAATCTATCCTCTAGGGGAAAGAAAAATGTATTAAAACCACAGGTCATGTGATATTTAAAAACGTTGAGGCTGATATAGCCATTGTAAACTCCAAGGTTTCATGATACGATTTGATTCCATGGTTACAGGTATGATCTGTTAGATTAATAGCATGTTTGATTTCATTCTTAAGTTAGATTATTTGGTTTGCTGGATAAGCTATTTTTCATTATTAAATTAGTTAGTTTTATTTATTAAATAAAATGAGATTTCATTTACTATTATAACTAGCTACAGAATCGCAAGATTCTGTAGCCAGTTATATCAATTCAAATTGTATAAATTAATGACAGAAAAGGTATCTGAAATTTTTCTATTTTCTTTCTCTTCCAGGATAGTTAGGGATCCATGATGTCAAAAATGATTTGAGGCACTCTTGAGACCTTCCAGTCACATCTATGATGTATTTTGAATGGATAGAAATGAATTGTTGTTAGTTTTTCTTAGGATTTAGTAGGACCATGGTGGTTGCATCCCCCTTTATTTTTTAAACAAATTTGATCTCAGCAACAAAAACAATTATCTTTCCTAAGGTTTTTATAAACCTATCATTTTGTAAACAGTTGATCATCTTGCCCTGGGATTGGAGTATGGACAATTATACACAGACTTGAATGAAACATAATGCATATTATAGCTTTAGCTTTTGTGTATCATGTTTTGGTTTAGTTTCTGTTTGTTTCAATGTGATAATGGATGGTGATAGCCTTTGTCTTCATGATTTATTATAACTTGAGATAATTATTTTATTACATGCTATCCATATGTCATGTTTCAGATATAATACAGGTTGATCATCAATTCAATTCCTTTTATGAGATTTATCTCTAATTTTCTGTTGAATGTTTAAATACAGTTTATTAAAGCGAGACTTATCTCATTGTAGTTACTTATAAATCATAAGATCACTGTGACTGTGTCCATTATATGTTCTGTTATCAAAACTCAATCTCCAACATATTGTTTCTCATTTATTCGCAACAATATTAAGATTCTTTGCAGGTTTACTTCTCGGATAAAGGTGGCTGGATATTCTCTATTATACAGATGATGGATGCATTAATAGGTTAGTCTGTTATTTTATTTCGTTTGCTTGCTTATTTTAGAAGTTTTTATACATAGAATGATTTCCACTATCTATATATTTTTGTTTAATTAAGTAGTTTAATATTTGATTTTATGAATGTATACATACAAGAAAACAAATAAAAAATAAATAGTATTTTCGCTTACTTTATTACTGTTGTTAAAAGAACCAATTTACATTCGATTTTTATGAGTTTAGATTAAAACTCGTGATTTGTATATATTGTATATATGTTAATAGAACTATTATATAAATATCACTTAGATAAATTGTATATATATATATATATATATATATATATATATATATATATATATGTATATATATATATATATATATTATTTCTTTTAGTTGTTTTTCGCTTCCCTTAGGACTTTAGATTGGCCAACAGAGCCATTAAACCCATCAGGGTGAGTCAATCCAAATGGATTGGGTTAATTAGTCTTCCAGTTGACGAGCGATCAATTTCGCTTGTCAACACATTGTTGCTTACTGAGCAAAGCACTAGTTATCAAAATTGATGAAAAAAACAACTTCTGAGGGGTTGGAACTGGAAGTGAGGGGTGATCTAGTTAAAATCCAATGACATGAATCCAACAAAGATGAGGGTTCCTCAATATGAGTCTCTGTTTTCATTTTATGCCTAGTTGCAAGTCGCATCCCAAACCATTTTGGGGACTCTTGGCAATTCCCCCTCATGGCATAATATCCTAACATATCAACATTTTTGGGTTCCATGAGATGCTGCATGATTTTTTAGGCATGGAATAGGTGACCACATTGTCCATTCGCTCCTGAGGCATGGTTTCATAAATTGGACCCCTAAATCCAAATGTTGCATTGCTTCTTACTGAGCAAAGCACTAGTTATTGAAATCGATGAGAAAAACAACTTTCGAGGGGTTGGAACCGAGAGTGAGGGGTTCTATAGCTAAAATACTATGCAAGGAATCCAACAGAGACAATGGTTCCTCAATCTGAGTCTCATTTTTCTCTTTATGCCCAGTTGCAGGTCACATCCCAAACCATTTCGGGGACTCTTGGCCAATTCCCCCTTAGAGAATAAAATACTAACGAAGCAACTTTTTTGAGTTCCGTGAGATTCTGAAAGATTTTTTAGGCATGGAATAGGTGACCAAATTATCCATCCTCTCCTGAGGCATGGTTTCTTAATTTTGACCCCTTAATCCAAATGTTGCATTGCTTCAAACTGAGAAAAACACTAGTTCTTGAAATCAATGAGTAAAGAAACTTTAGAGGCATGGCACCCGGGAGTGAGGGGTGGTATAGATGAAATCCTATTCTAGTAATCCATAGAATTCAACGGTTCATCAATACGAGTCTCGGTTTTCATTTTATGGCCAGTTGCAAGTCGCATCCCAAACCATTTCAGGGACTCTTGGCCAATTCCTCCTCAGGGCATAAAAACTAACTAAATTCTACATGTCTCTGTCAGCTAACTACTATATCTTATTGCCTTGAAAAAAGACTACACCAATTTCAACTACACATTGAGTTTAACAACCACTACTTCCTACATAAATATGTGGTGTGCACTATTGTTAATCATCGCCATAACGAACTTATTCTTCAACTTGGATTGAACGAAACTAATATTTGTATAGTTCTACTCTTGTCTTGAACAAAACTAATATTTGTATAGTTATACTCTTGGATTTCCTTAGACATATTTCCAACTAAAGCACCCAAGATTTGCAACACACCAACTGATGGTTAGATTTGTTACTCCATAGCATTGACCCTCATATTGAATGGAAATTTCTTATAATAATTCTAATTTTCACAAATCCAACAAACAACAACCTTCCTTCTATATTTTTCTTAGATCCATATGATGAAATTATCATGTCCTTAGTGTTATCACATTAATATGTCCTTAATATGTCCAAAATAAAGAGGGATATCATATTAAATTAGGTGGTTGACCACTATTTCATAGTGTGAAATCTAACCATAGTGCATATTGCTTGCATGGATAAGTGAGTCGAATTAAGGTGCACGCACATTGAGATTGGTTCCCTTCACTAAGTTGGGGATCCACTGCATGCATGAGTGCCCCTAATAATATTGGTAATTGCACCCTAGTCTAACTGTTTATCCAAAACTAAAGATATAAATTTTTTATTTAGAACTTTGAATATACAAAAAAAAGGTTCATAAATTGGAACTAGGATGATGATGGACTACTCACTAACAACACATGAACATGCAACTAAAGGTACAACCAAACATGTACCTTTCAGATATTTCTTCATCAAGTGAGGAAATCTTAGGACAAATAGAGGGAAATGTGATTGCATCTAGTAGATATGATAAGAAAACAAGGATCATAAGTGAAAAAGTCAAAAGAAAAAATTGTAGATGCATGAAAGTTTTTCTTGCCGAAGGAGGATCATGCTCTTATGATGATGAGAGAATAGGAGACATAGAGGTGTCTCTCAGGTATAAGCATTTGGTGAAACAATGGGTACCTAAGGAACTACCGCTTATAGGTGTTGACTTCATTGTCAACAATAGGACATATTGCATTGCACCATCCTCCCTGCATGGCTTGGGGCTATTTTCCATGGATGGAATAATTATAAAATACAATATAGTAACTAAATTGATGGACTATGTCGGACCGTGTTACAATTATAATGATTGGATGTGGCTGGTCCAGTATATGTGAAGTATGCAGAGATATGCACTCGCCGCAAATTATATACAAATAATAAACAAGGATAAAAATAAGGGAGCGACTGTCTATATTTATGGAAGGCCTAAATCTTCCAACAATATCGTAGGGTTTATAAACATCACACAACTTGGCACAACAAACAAGCAACCCAAGTTCATATATGAGGGACGGGAATAGAATTGGGTAGTCCTGCGCGCAATAAAAAAGATAGCTCTCGGGGAAGAGTTATTAGTGGATTACCATTTGAATCGAATAGAAACATAGAATAATAGTGTGCGGGTACTTATGCAAAACCTCTTTAAGAAACCTCTACTTATTGCATTATATTTTTTTATTATCTTTAACATTGTTTTAAATATTTCAGTATGATCCCAATTTTATAATAATGTGGGAGCTTGATGGTTGAGGTTGATTTTATTTGGGTGGTGTTGTTCCTGAGATTAAACTTAAGGCTCAAAGAATAATGTCAGGCATCGGGAATTTAATGAATGTTTTATAAGGTGATTTTTCTTCCATTGATTATATAAGAGTAAATCCTCAAATGAAATTAATAATAGAACATGACAAAGGTCGTGTTTCATCATCTGAGTTGATTAATAAAATCAAGAGGTATCAGGGAAAACTTACAAAATTGTTAAACAAAATGAGGTATCAATGACAGATAAAAATTACCTTGCTCATAGTAGAAGAAAATGTAAAATTCACCTTTGAAAGGACATAAGATACAGTGATCCAAGTAGCTTGTAGGTCTTGTACTTACTAATAACAAATACAAAGGAAAAACTGCTTGCTTATCAAATAACTGATAAAATGTGATTACAATAGATGTTGTACTAAGTTGCAACCACTCAGTTATCAAGGAGTAACATAAAGAAAACTATAAGTATGGAATACAAAGGGAGCACATAACACAAATTGCACAAAATTTGTGTTTGCACCCAATTCGTCACTTGGTGAGCAAATAAAGGGTGCTTACATGCCCAGTTGGGTCTTGCTAAGCATGACAGCTGTAGAGGAAAGAGTTAGAAAAAGAACAAAAAAACTATAAGCAAGAACTAAATTAAAGCAAACTAAAACTATGAGCATATGGATAAAGAAATAACAAATACAACAAGACCAATATCACCAATGTTTTTGAGCTGGTCTATTGATGAAATCAAAGCACAATGAAAAAAGAGAACTGTGGTTCCTTCTTCCTCCAAAGGAAGGCTCTTTGGGCCCTCACAAACTTGCTCTCCTTACAATAAGAAAATGAGAATGATGGTGAAAGAACTCCAAGCACATCCACTCAATGTAGAGATGGATAGCTCAATAAAATGGCACCAATGTGTTATTGTCAAGGAGTGAGTCCTTAAAACAATATAGATAGCATAACCTTACATGAAATTCCCTCAGAAAATGATGTTTCTTCATGGCTTTTTATAGCATAGCATTGGGTGATTATGTAACTCCTTTGAGGTGTGAAAAGGGGATCTTTAGGGCTCAATTAGGTCTTTGACCAGCCTACCATGCGGATTCAGCTCAGATTTGATGGTCAAATCAAGTTGGGAGCTGGTCCATAAGTGGTTGGGAGGCCGACCAATTCAATAAATGCACCGTTTAGCAGGTGCGCGGGTTTTTTCGCTAACAGTCGCGCATCGTGCGCACATGCGCACATTATACGTTCCTGTTCCACGCATATGTGCACGCACCCATCTTCTGTAAAGCACCCTTCAATTTTTGGTTACTTTGTATAGTTTTTGACCCTTTTGCAATGCTGTGAAATTAATCCAGTGCCATGAATGACTTCATTACTGTTTGATGATGTCGAGTTCTTGTCGCCATGTGTGGATGAAATTTCAGTGATAACAAATTCCCCCTGATGGATGAGGTTAGGAGCAAACGTATAGCTGAAATCCATCAATGTTTCTTCTATTGAGAATGTTGTTGTAAGAGAGAGAAATAGTGGGACCGTGTAGAGAAATCCTTTGGAGAAGAAAGGAACCAGTAGAACCCGACCTTCCATAAGGTGCGTAACAATATACAACTGTGTACAAACGAGGTAGGCTTTCCCCATGCTCATGTTATGTAACTCTGAAAAAATATGACTGAAGTGTTGGTGTAGACAACTGCAGCGCCCTCAGGGGCGGTGATGATAAAGGCATAAGACAAATATGCAAAGGAATATATTATGAACAATAGGCAATGATCGCGGTGATAAGCAGCAACGATGATGTGGGAATTGATGGCCCTACCAGGTTCAGAGGTATTCGACAAATGATATAAAGAACTTCAATAGTCGCAAAGTAAGACCCACCATAACATGAGAAAGTGTTGACGTCAAATGGTATGGGGGTCAACGACAGCAGGGAGAAATGGTGTTTCACCCTGTGCCATCCGAGATCTCTCATTAAAATGGGAATGAGAATCAAGATACTGTCACCCTTCTGGAAAAAGTATGTCGTTGTCGACAAAAAGGGGGACGTGACTCGCAGAAGCAAAGGTCTTCATAGAATCTACTGAGGTGAGGAAGTGGCATAGGTACATGGACGAAGTCAAAAAGTGGGAAGACTCAAGACTGCCCTTGTTTGGAGGGTGTATGATATAATGAGTGGCCACAACCATGTGAAAAGGTCGAGTGTCAGGGGGACGCCAAGACCGAGGATAAGTTGTGCTAGAGGCGAGACAAGGTCAACAAATTCAGAGGGTAGAGGCAAGTGACCTGTGAAGTACTCTGAAGATATGGATGATGTCGGCAAGGGTAAATGAGAAGCAATGCTCCAACCAAGGGTGACATGGGTTGCATGTGGCCAAAAAAGGAAGCAAGTCACCAACGATGACGACAAAAGGAAATGACTGAAAATAAAGGTGTTTGTACAATAAATAATGAATAATTTTGGGAAAAAGGTACAGATACAGAAACGGGTGCCCTAGTGTGAAACGAGTGCCCCAGAGAGGGAAAAAAATTTGTGGAAAACTGATGAAGGGTGGGGGGCCCATTGGTGAGTTTCTATATGAGGTAGGTGAAATGAAGATAGGTTTTCAGATGGGCAAACTGATGGTGGATGAAATGGAGGGTTCATGATCCTCTGGAGGTGCAGGTAAAAAGAATAGAACCATAAAGAGCTGACCTAGGAGTCCATATGGGAAGCTAGCAAAATGAGGAGAAGAAGTATGTGGTTGATTCACAACATGATGAAAGACTACTGGAACTCCCATCCCTAAAGGGTAATAAAGAACAACATGAGTGTCGAAAGGGCCTGTTAGCGATATTTCTCGCTAGGGGAATCAGAGATCAAATGAATGGGTTAAAACCCACTCGTCCAAGGTTTTGGGCGACAATGCGCCCATGGTAAACAGTAAGCAAGATCGGACGGTCTGGATCAGCGCGCCCGGATCAACGGCGCACAGCAAATTTCGGACCCTCCTTGCCTTCCAACCTTTAAGCAAAGGGGGGGGGTCCGGAATCGGGGGCGCATCTCTCCGACGACCCAGATGAGCGCACCCGGATCAACGGCGATAAAGGTCATTCCGGACCCCCCCCCGCCTTTCTCCCTTTAAGTTTAGGGGGGGGGTCCGGAATTGTTGATGCAGCTCCCAGCGGCCACGATCGTAGCGCCTGGATCAACGACGCTCGTGCAGCCACGCTCTTCTCAGCTGCACTGTGTTTAGCCGTGGTGGACCCTCCTCCCGTCACTTCACTCACCCTCTACCCGCTATCCCTTGTTGCCATGTGTCGCTTATCCATTCCTCCTCCATGGCCCGCGTGGCCTCCCCTTCTGTCCATCACCCACCCATCGCCTGC
>ML805728.1:307755-332092 GCA_009831015.1 Picea engelmannii
CTCTGGTTTCTTGGTTATGCCTCTGTGTTTGAGATTTCTTGGTTTATAACAAACAGTTCTCCTTCTTTTCCATCTTTGTTCCGTCTTTTGCCCGAGGATTCACAGTAGTGCAACTTGTTGCAATAAAGGATTTGTTGTGGCGTCGTCGTGCCCTCTGGTTATCTGTGTTTGAATGTAAAAGGATTTTGCGTTTGAGCTCATTTCTTCTTTAATCTGTAATAAACCTGATGTTTATTGTGGACCACTGCTCTTTCTTGCATAAGTCTTCCATCTACTCACCCTTTTATTACAACTCANNNTTTGGAGTTTATCAAGACCTCACTCTGTCATGCATGCCTGGTCTGGTTTCTGAGCTGATGCGCTGCCGTTCGGAGTCTTCCTCCATTTGATCACCCTTTAAAACAAACCGTGACATTAAATCTGATGGGCTTCGGGCTCTGCTCTTGCTAGCAATCCAGGAGTGACTTCCGAACGCCAACAGGGCCAAAAGGTGCTATGAATGGGAGAACTCATATGGGTGAGAATGCTACCGGGTTACAGTATCGATGATGCAAAATGGAGGCGTGGGTATTGCAGAGCCGGGAATGAGGGTCCTAAAGGCCAATATCAGCGGGTGTGACTGGAAATGTAAATGCAATACAATGGGAGAGACTACATGCCAGTGTTGAATATATACCTGAAGGAATGATGTTGAGAGATGATGATCAAGTACCTGCACACAGAACAACCAAATACCCAAAGTGAACAATATCTGAAGAGAATCGAAGATATGAGCATGTATTAGATAAAGGTGACAATGCACATGCGTACCTGACCATGATATGAAAAAAAAAGGTGCCCCAGGGGCTCAAGATGAAAAGTGACCCAGGGAAAGCTGTGATGTAGGTGGCGGGACGCTGATCCCATGGCTGAAGACGGTTTGAAAAATGGACACCTTGGGCTCCCAGAATGGTGAGTGGAAGTTTGGCAAAAGGGCTATATATAGATGTAGGGCCCACATTGCCACCTCATTTGTACCTGCTGCAACAGTGACTGGACAAGCAGATTTTAGAGGAGATTTGGTGATTCAGGGAGGACGAGGTGACCGATCGACGTTCTGCGAGTTTCAGGTTAGTGGTTTGATCCTCTTGCATAGAACTAGGTTTTCAATTTTTGGGCAGGGTAGGTACGGGGGGCCGTACAGGGGGTTTGAGGGGATTTTTGATAGGATGTGGGCCCACATGCGCGGGAGATTCTATGGAAGGGGCGCATATGTGTGTGCTTGTTC
The DNA here is from genome assembly GCA_009831015.1 of Picea engelmannii. Classification (NCBI taxonomy): domain Eukaryota; kingdom Viridiplantae; phylum Streptophyta; class Pinopsida; order Pinales; family Pinaceae; genus Picea; species Picea engelmannii. Next base: position 309,023 of record ML805728.1, read on the forward strand.
ACTGAATATGAGTGCATGGGTGCGCGGGTAGGGTAATTTAAGGCACACCCGAAGGGCGCGCCTGTGTTGAGAACAGGTGTGCATTAGTGCGCATCTGTGGGTTTGACAGGCATGCACTAGAGCACGCCTGTATGGTGGACAGGCGCGCTCACGAGCGTGCCTATGAGGAAAATAGGTGTGCATTAGTGCGCCCCTGTGCAGTGGACAGGCGCGCATACGTGTGCGCCTGTGTAGTGAACAGGCACGCATGTGTGCGCGCTTGTGGGTGATAAAACCGCGCCTAGGAGGCAAGGTTGAAGGGTGAAAAATGAGTTTTTTTTATGCATTTGATGTTTGCATAAGATGATATAGGACTCTGTGTTGTGTGCAAGGGGCTAGCAGTGACTATGGCTGTTCGGTGGCGTGAGCAAGACTGGTCACAGTTGTGAGAGGCTGTGGCCAATGCGGGTCCTGAGGTGCGAGCGACTTTAGCAACCTGTGGGTTGCTAAAGTTTTTTGGGTGCCCATTGATACGGGCACATGAGTATTTACTGCAGTTCCTGCTCCAGATGTGGAGTCCGGAGCTGCACTGCTTCCTTGTGCGAGGAGAGAAGATCCCCTTCACTGCGGTGGAGGACGTATATTTTTTGACTGGGCTCCCCTTTCGGGGAACGCCTCTACTGGCAGAGCCTGTGCTGTCGAGGGATACACCCCTGGCTATGATTGGTGCGCGATACTGCTCAGGCCTGGACTTTATGTCAGTGACGGTGGTGAGCATCAGTGCTATTGATGCCTTAGCACATCGTTGTATAGCGGCGATGATTGTTCGTGTGTATGGGTCACTGGCGACCCAACAGATTAGTGGTGGCCAACTGCTAGTGCTGGAGAGGGTGGTGGTGGGCCGTGAGCGGTTCACCTGGGGGCTTACGCTGCATGCACGGATGATCGTGCAGTTGGACCGTTGTCGGTCCACAGGTGCCAGGGAGTTTGCATTTGGCTCGATCATGGTAGCCTGGTTTTTGGAGAGGGTGTCGATGCTGCGCCTGCGGGTTCTTCTAGAGGCACCTAGGGCACGAGAGCCACGATTGAGGCGATGGTATGCAATTTTGGTTCTCCACGGTGGTGGCAAAGGTGGCCATTATTTTATGGCGTAGGCGGCGTAGATATGGCAGCAGATGCCGTAGGTCATACTTCGGTACCCCTATGCTGGGGTGGACTTTCGGGGGGACCCGGACATGGTGCTGCCTCCTGGGGAGGTTTTTGATCATCTAGGTATGCTGAGTTTGTGTATGTTGTTGATTTATGTTATGTTTTGAGATATCAGTCCATATGTATGTGATATAGATGCTGATACGATCTGTTGTTGTTGTTTGTTGCATGTGCAGATGTGGCACCTCGCGGGTGCGAGGTGGAGTTGCAGAGAGCGTCGGTTCAACGAGAGTTGGAGAGACTGCCGCGTGGAGAGAGGCGTCGGCGGGATGAGGCCGCGGGGTGACCAGAAGAGCCTGAGAGGGCAGCGAGGAGGCGCCAGTTCAATGACCTTGGTGCGGGGCCATCACACGCTCCTCCGGCGGCGGCCAGAGCTGATTTTGATGATATATGCCGTCGTCTGGAGATGGTGTTACAGGATGTACCTGAGGGCATGTGGATACACATCCAGGATGAGGGATTCCTAGAGCAGTGTATAGGAGTACCACCACCATGGAGGTCTATAGTGCGATGAGCAGCTATGCTTGCCGCTATGACTAGTGGACACCTGCCGCTAGGGTAGGAGGGTCCTGCGGGTGTTCCACCACCACCGCCTGGGGTAGGTGGTGGTGGGCCACCACCTCCTCCTGAGGGGGGAGCAGGTGGGGGTGCGATAGAGGCACCCTGATGTATGTATCATGTATACTTTTTGATCGTATATAGGCTGGTGAGCCGATTTTTGTACCGAGGTGTGGCACTGGCCTATGGGCAGATGTATTTTTGTATGTAAACATGCGGGTGGCCTGATGGGCTGATATATATATATGAGTATACATATTTTGAGATCCTGATGTTGTCTACATGTGTTTTTTGTTGATGATTATGATGATGTCTATTCTATATATATGCTGTGACAGGATTTATGAGATGTTTGTGTATGTGTAGCTTGATGTGATATATGCCACTCTAACACTATGTTAGCTATTTCATCTATTGTTTGATTCAATTGTCGTGGAATATGTGTAAGTGTAATGGAATCAAAATGTCGAGATAATAGTCTAACCTGCAGGTATTTGCGAAAGAGGCACGGATCGCGTACACGGTATACATTGTTGAGCTGGAGAACGACTAGTTGTGAGTCGAGGAAGACGCTAAGGTGGTGAATATGATGACGCTGGGCGTTGGCCAGGAGGCCAATGACCGCAGTGTATTTGGCTTGGTTGTTAGTTGCTGGCCCCAAACAGATGCCGCTTGAATGTAGCATTTCGTGTGAGGGGGTGTATAGAGCCCAAGCTTCCGAAGCGATATTTTGTGTCCAATGGTTGGTGCCATCGGTGTAACCAATGTGGTAAGCTGGTGGAGGAAGCATCTGTCAATAGCACAAAGGATAGTTTAGACGAGAGGGAAGGATAAAAAGATTAAAAACACTAAACAAGAAAAAGTAACCTAAAGTAGAATGACTACTTCTAAGCATAAAAATTCTTGAGATATAACCCATTGACGGGTTCCTTGAGTGAGAGGCCTTTGGGGGAGGCCAGGATGTATGCACCTTTGGTGAGGCAATGTTGGATGATGTAAGGGCCATGCCAAAGTGATTCGAATTTTCCGTGGCCAAAGGTATCATGAGCGATATCATAGGCCAAGACGAGGTCGCCTTCTCGGAATGAATGAAGGTTGACATGGCGATCAAAGGTAGTTTTGGATCATTTTTTAGCTGCCTTGTTTTTCTGTAATGAAGATCGGCGATCTTCATCCAGTGACTCCAATTTCAGCAAGCGCTGCTCCATTAGAGCAATGTCAGGTAAAAGCTCAATTGCGGTGCGTAGGGTGGTAATTTCGCACTTGATGGGAAGAGTTGCCTCAACCCCATGGACTAAATGAAATGGCGTGAAACCTGTAGCGGTCTTTACTACTATTCGATAAGCCCATAGCATGGAAAATAACATATGATGCCAATTGGTTTTATGTTTATTAATCGTGCACTGTAACATGGTCTTGAGGACTTTGTTCACTACCTCGGCCTGTCCGTTTGACTGAGGGTAATATGGTGAGACAAACTCGTGAGAGAAGCCTAACCAAGATGAGAGTTCGACAAAGATCTCATTCTCAAAGTGTTTCCCATGATTAGAAATGAGTTGGAGTGGTACTACGAACTGGGATATGACATGGTTAAAGAAAAAATGCGCTGCAGTGTCAGCGGTGTTGTTGAAGGTGGGCATAGCTTCGGCCCATTTGGTGAAGTAATCAACGGCGACAATAATGTATTTGTGACCATTGTTGGAGGGGGGATTACAAGTCATAAAGTCGATGCCCCATTTGAAAAAGGGGCTTGCAGTAATGACAGGGTGAAGAAGAGCGGGGGGAGCGCGGGCTTTGTTGGCATAGAGCTGACATTGCTTACATTGTTTCACGGCATGAATGCAATCATGAAATAGGGTAGGCCAAAAGTAACCAGCCCGAATAATATTTTGATATGTGGATATACCCGAAAGATGGCCCCCACATGCACCACTGTGGCATTCATTTAAGACTCTGTCGGCCTCGTCAATAGTCAGGCATCGACGAAGGATGGTGTCGACGCCCTGTCTGTATAGGATGTCTCCGATGAGGAGATAGCGGGGGGCCTAATGGAAAATATGTCGACGATCATCTCGTGATAGGTGATTACCCAACTTTTGAGTTCATAGGTAGACAAGAAGGTCGCCATACCAAGGATCATCGGAAGCGATGTAAAAGAGATGTTCGTCAGGAAAGTCGGTGTTAACGGGGGCACTGGGTGTGTCAGAGGGGAGGGTCGTGACAAGTTCAGCGAGAACGAGGGCCTTCTTACTATTAGGTGTTGAGAACTCGAGGTTGTACTCCTGAAGGATAACGATCCATCGATCGAATTTGTTGTTAACTTGTCGACGGCTGAAAAAATATTGCATAGGGTTGGAATCTGCGACAACCTTGGTGGTGCAAAGCAGAATGTAATGACGCAGTTTCTGGACTGCGAGAACAACTGCAAGAGCTAGTTTCTCTTCATGTTTATACTTCAAGGGTGGCCCTGAGAGGTTCTTACTAACGTAGTAAATGACGTGTTCATGATTGTCATCTCCGAGCTAGATGAGGACACCGGCTACTGATACAGCTGATGCTAATACATAGAGGATGTAGTCGCGATTGTAGTCAGGTGCACTAATCAAAGGTGCGTTGGAAAGCGTTGCTTTAAGATCGTCAAATGACTATTGGGAATAATCATCCCAGTGAAAAGGGATGTCATGATGTAGTAAGCGAAGGAAACCGTGTGCACGTATGGTGTAATCAGGAACAAAGCGTCTAAGAAAGTTATCTTTGCCCTGCAGACTCTGAAGTTGTCGTAAATTCCAAGGAGGTGGAATTTTGGTGATAGCTTTGACTTTAAGGGGGTCCATGGTAATACCACTTTGGGAAATGATAAAACTGAGGAGGCGCCCTGCGGTGACACAGAACACACACTTGAGAGGGTTCAAGCGGATGTTATATTGACGACACCGTTGAAAGATGATTCGTAAATCATCGAGGTGTTGGGTGTATTTATTGGATCGAGCTGTGAGGTCGTCCAAGTAGGCGAGGATGATAGCAGCGAGATCGTGAAAAATGTATGTCATGGCCCGCTGGAAAGTTGCGTCGACATTTTTTAAGATGAAAGGCATGACACGATATGCAAAAGTACCCCACGGGGTAATAAATGCGATTTTATACTAATCGGCTGGGTGGATTTGAATTTAGTTATAGCCAGAGAATCCATCCATAAAGGAGAGAGCCTCGTGGTCGGTGCAGTCGTCGATAATTTGATTGATGAAAGGCATTGGAAAGTTTTCTTTTGGACATGCGTTATTGAGGTCGCGAAAGTCGGTGCAGACGCGAATAGTGCCCTATTTTTTGTCGACGGGTACAGGGTTGGAAACCCATGAAGTGTAAGCGATGGGGTAAATAAATCCGGTCGTACATAATTTATCAATTTCGGCTTTGATAGCCGCGACCTTGGATGGGTGTAGCGGTCGCCATTTTTGGAAAATTGGTGTGATGTTAGGCTAGGTGTTGATACGATGCTTGACAATAGATGGGTCAAGGCCAGGCATCTCCGTGTATGACCAGGCGAAAATATCTCTATATTCCTGGAAGAGGGCTTTATATGCGGCAATTTCCTGAAGAGTGCAAGCAGCTCCAATGATGATTCCTTTGACGATGCCCTGTTTAATGGAAATGTCGATTTTGATGGTGGGGGAAATGTTAGCCAGATTACCTTCTTCAAAAGTGTCAAGGGAAGGAATGGGATTGTTGAACCAATCGATAGGCCCGGATGGGATAAAATCTTTGGTTTCAACCGCGTAAATGGGGTTTTGGCTAGGAGGCATGAGGGTTTCCTATGGAAGGAAGAGTGCACGATGATGTAATGCGTCCCAGGGAGAGTCTGGGCATTGTAGCTCTTCCAGTATTTCCTCGTCGCATTGGAAACGACGGGAATATAAGGGATCATGAGGAGTGATCTCAGTGATAGTGTGATTTCCCCCTACTGCAGAAGCAGAGGGGCTAATGCTAGGAGTTGGGGAGGGTTTACTTGAAATGAACCGTATGTTGAGGTACTGAGGGATACCCATGGTGGTGGGATGAAGAGTCTCCATAGGGGAATGAGCAGGAGAGTTGGGTGGGTTACGGGGTAAATCCTCAGATACGTCATCTAAGAACCAAGGAGGTGTTGGGAGTGCCTCAGGTTCTGGAGAAATGACATGAAGATCCTCGAGTGATGAAGAAATGTCAATTACCTCCACTGCGGGTTGGTGAAGTAGGACCAATTGACGTTGCCTATATTCCAAGATCATAGGACACTGGTATGTAAAATGAGATAATGAATCGCAAAGAGAGCAAGGGCATCTCATGCATTCATTGACTAAAGTGGTGACATATCGAATGCCAAAGATAGTCGAAGAGGACGTAGCAGGGCGTGGGTTGTTCTGGAAGTTCTGGTGTACGACCGCTAATGTCTACCGGAAACGTGGCAGTTCTGGGCAATGATGGGTGTAATGGCCATATTCTGAACAGATAGCACACGCGAATTTAGTCCTCAACCCTTTACTACTGGAAGGTTGGGTGGTAGTAGTACTAGCAGTAGTGACAGGTGTGGTGATAGTTTGATTGAGGGGAATCAAATTCCATAATTCTGGTAGTGATGGGTAGTTGTTGGTTTGGTGTCCCTCCTTCTCACATAGTGCGCAAGGTGGTGGGATGCATGGAGGAAGTGGAGTTGTGGGCTCCTTCTTCTTTCTCCTGCCCCCAGCTGTAGCGAGGGGGGTAGGGAGTATGGGGGTATTGGGGGTAAGGACGAGAATCATCATGGGGAGGCCTTCCTGGGGGGGAAGGGATGGGCGAGGGACCATCTCAGGTGGATGTAAATACCACACTGGGATTGCTAACACCATATTGGGTAGTGTGAGCGTTGCGGCTACCTGGAAAGATTCTATACCTGGTGGAGGGTAAAAGAAGGGAATTTGAGTGAGGGGTGGGGGAACTGTCTCCTGAATGGGATTTTTCCCCTGAGGGGTTGTGGATTCATGGACCGTAGGGGTCGACGAGTGCGCAAGAGGCTTCTTTGGGAGTGGTTCTGCAACTATTGAGACGTCAGGAATGACTGAAGCCTCCTTAGGAGGATGAGCATCCTCCATGTGAGTTCCATTAGATGAGATGATGCATACTTGATTACGGGGAAGGAGTGGTGGTGCTCCATGGTATGTCCCTAATAAGGATGGATCTTTGAAAGTCCCAAGACCCATCTCGACGAGTGGGTATGCGTCCTTGTTGGTATGAATGAGAGGAAGAATGTTATCGAGATTGGTAGATGGGTTTGGCTCATAATGTGAGACTTGGTCGATGGTCACAATCTTCCCATTGTGGGGGAACATGATAGTCCAAAAGACGGATGATTCCACTGCCTTCATAGCATACATGTAGCTACGTCCAAACAAGATATTGTAATCGAGTGGAGTGTCGATAACTTCAATGTCAATGAGAATAGTTTTTCCCCCGATTTCAACGGGGACGTTTTGGAAAATCCCTTCAGGAGATGATGGTCATCCGCCGTAACCTCGTAATGTGATGGTGGAGGGTATGAGTTATGGGGAACCAAGCTTCTGCCATACTGTTTTGGACATGATGCATGTAGATGCACCTTCATCGATGATACACCGATGAATGGTGATGTTCCGTATTTTTACTGGTATTTGAATAGCGACCAAGGCGGGAAGGTGAGGTTCACAGCTATCAAGGTCAAAGGTGATGAGTCGAGTATCAGCAAGGTCAACTGCTCCCAAGGTAGAAAGTAGTGATTTCCGCTGTGTAGGACAAGTCTGGAGGACTTCCAAAATTGACATGGCAGTCAGGGATTGTGCTAAGTCGTCTACTAAGCTGTAGTTATGAGCGGCCCTAGCTTGTGGGTTGTGGACATTCCTGCGCAAGGGGATGTGAGGGATGCGTAATGGTGGTTCGGCGGAAGGGCGAGGGATCACCAACAGGGGTCCCGTCGGTGTAGGGTTTGTCTCTGAAGAGATAGGAGTAGACTCAACTGGTGTTTGATATTGACGATTGCGTGTTTGCAGCATAATTTCTTCCTCACTGGTGAGGAGAATTGTGCGTTCTGCTGGATTGTTGGGATTGTGATATTGACCCACCAGAGGTGGGGGATGCTATGTGTCCTATTGGGTGTTTATCACACCTTGATGTGGGATAGGATTTTGCAGCACGGTGGGAGGGGGTTGCTGCACATATTGTTGTGGTGCCTGCTGAGGGGCAGTTTGTGCAGGGGTATGGGGAAGGCTACCCGAGTCTTTCAACCATTTGAAATCAATGATGTGGGGGAAATGGTGAGTGTAATGAACAAACTCACCACAAAGAGCACAAGGGTGTATGGTTTTAATATTATTTCTCCCTTGGTGTTTGTTGTTATTTCCCCCTTGGGGGTTTTGGTTCCCTTGGTTCTGATTGCCCCCAGTGGGTTGGTGTTGTGGGGGTTGATTCCTGCCTTGACCAGGGTTGTTGTTATTCCTATTCCATCCTTTCTTCTTGGCATTGTTCGAAGGGTGAGTTGGGTTGGCTGTGTTCAACTGTTCAAAATTTTGGTATTGTTGAGTAGCAGAGGGTTGAACAAAATTTACCCTCGCATGAGGATGTGGGGGAGCCATGGGTTGTGGCAGACCAGGAAAAGAGAAGTATGGATTTTGTGGTGGTACTGATCCATAGGGTACATAGGAAGGCATCGTGATTTCACTAGTACTATAAGATGATGTTGAGGGAGTACCACTGTTTGTGGGAACAAGTGGATGTATGGGAGGTGCTGGTGGTGCTCCACTGATGGGTGGAGGTATAGAAACAGGATATGGATGTTGATAAGGAGGTGGGGGGTAATAAGGAGTTCCCCCTTATGCCAACGGGTATTGAGTTGTTCCATACATCGGTGGTGGTTCGGTTTGTGGACTATGGTGTGTGGTGGCACCTATTAGTCCGTCTGCTGAGTGAGACATCCCCAGTTTGTCTTGACCAAATGGCACAGGTTTTGGAAGATCAGGAAGTACTGTGTATAAGTATCCTGACTGTGCATAAATGAGGTCATATTGTTTAGCTTTGTTGATGGCTTCCTCTTTAGATTGTGGGAAGGTGGAAGCTACATCCTTACCAAGGAGAGCGACAAGTGATCTAAGAAACTAGTCAAGACATTGTTGTTTGGTGGTTTCTTCTTTACACAAACTACGTTGCCTACGCCACTCATGAATGTGGTCAGCGATGTGGGTGGCTAAGGTTTGTTTGAAGTTAGACAGTATTTCTATACCGTTGTCATGGTGGATGGGTAATTGGAAGAAAGTTAAGAATTCTTTGGACAAGGACTCAAAGGTTGTGTGGGACCCTGATTTTTCTTCGACATACCATTTGGTTGATGGGCCAGTGAGTGTGCATTGAAATAATCACAGTTTGACGGAATCATCCATAATACTATTGGAAGAACACCATAGATGAAAGGTCATGACATGGTTGGCGGGGTCATCCCCTGCCTTTCCTTCAAACTTTGGTATGTCTGAAGGAAGTTTGGTTGGCATTGCAGGCCATGTGGCGTCATGCAATATAGGATCATTGGTAAGCTTGGTGAGATCTGGTATGTTGAGAGAGGCCAAGTATGGCATCTGCAGTGGGGTGGCAGGATTAATTCCATCCATAGTGTGTTGTGAACCTGACCCTTGATGGGGACTAGGTGGGTTGGTGCTCCCTCCTTGAGAGGAAGTGGGTCCCCTGCTTCCGTGCAAAGGAGAGTGAGTGAATGGATGACCTTGGGAAGTGGACCCAAGTAATGTAGAACCAAGCAAAGATGATCCTAAGATAGTGGCACTCACAGGAGTGTGTGAAGGAGGTACCGATGAGTAGGTACGACCAGATACTCCCCCTAATATAGGGGGAAGGTTGAGAAAGTGTCGTGAACGATGGGGGTTCTGTGGTTCCCCTATGATGTTAGGCTAGTTGTGTGAATGTGTGCAACAAGTGGTGAGAGAAATATGGAAACAAGAGTCTTTGCTGTGACTATTTTACACAATATATATATCAAAGTCAAACTTTAATCAGATGTGCATCATACATAAATGAAAAATAAGCATATATGTGGGTAAGAGGGTTTTGTCCACGTGGGGGAATCAACAAGAAAGCAAAGCTCATGTCCTAGAAGACGTAACGTCCTTCCTCTCAAATAGCACTGGACCTTCTAATAGTACTCAACAGTGGGGTCTGAAGTCACCGGAAGAGAAACTAGTGAAGGATGAAACAATTGGTTATAATGAGGGGTAGAGGGGGCATATCCCGAAAGATATGGCGATACTTCCCAATAGCCACACAAAATCCAATCAAGGTGCGATTTCAGTCCACAATCGCCACCTGGGTAGATGTCCTAAAGTTGGTCACTAGGTACCTCGGTCCAAGTGCGACATTTAGATTTTTGGCCTAAGAAATGGGTCACAGGCTCGATCCCGTCCAAGAGATGGGTGCCTCAAGGGGGGATGCACAGAACAACCGGACCTCGACCTTCGACCCTTCATGGGTATCTCCCTACCTTATGGTGAATGGAACACTGGACTTGGAGGATTTGAAGTTCCCTATTTGTCAACCTCTATGTTTGAAACTGTGAGAACCAGATAACGGGGAGTTATTTGGATGCCTATCCCCGAAATCCTACCTAGACTAAAATTTTCTTTTGGCACCTCCTGTGGAGGAAAACTTAGTGAGTTTTTAGAAATATTTTATATGAAGTTGTTTTATGAGGCTGGGGGTGAAAACCAACCTCGTTTGATTAAAAGTGGGAGTGGATAGTCCTATCAAGAAAAGATGGGGTGTTTTTAGAATCCCTTTGGAGGAAACCTACTTAGACCTCCACGTTTCGAGAAGAGGCTATGTGAGTGAAAAAGTGACTTTTGTGTGTGAGTGAAAGTGCGCCAAGTTTTAGTTAATTAGATGCCACCTTGCTGCATGTGGACTTCGCTTAGTCCTTACAAGAGTGTGATTACCTAATTAGCTAGATGTCATTGGTACAACCTTGTAGAATTTTAACATCCCTAGGAAACTAGCATGTGGACATGTGGTCTGTTACTATCCTTTAACTCCCTATGTGTGAGTTAATCTAGAAAAAGCATGAAACTATCCTAGATTGAACATGTGGGCATGTTTGGGCCCATTACAAACCTTTAAACTCTCCTAGTTTTTTTATCTAAGAAAGAAAAATTCCAACCACTATCCTACCTTTATGACATGTGGGCATGTATGGGCCCGTTACAAATTTAAGATATGTTTGAAAAATGAAACTAAGAGGGGTCCCAAAGAGGCCTTTGTCCTCTCCTAAAGGTTTTGAAATTTTTGTTAAGGGAGATGAGATTGTTTTCGCAATCCTTTTCTGGTTCTCAAGATCGCTTGAAGGCGCAAGAGAAGAGCATACTCAAGATTTGTTACTTCAACTTCGAGTCCCAAAATGTGAGTTAGATGTTATTAGAATTGATGTTCACCTTAGATTATAAATCAAAGCAAGCCATCCACGTGGCAAAAAGCAAATAAGGGAAATTGTTTTTTATCCACCTAAGTGCCTATGTTTGTTTGACTATCCCCTTTATAAGTTGAGGGGTCTAAGTGGTGCAATATTTATAGCATGCATAACATCATTCTTAAGAAGGAAAATGACTTTCCCCACATCCAAAGACCTTACAATGTAAAATTTAGTTCAGATGCGCGGCCCCTAGTGTAGATAGAGGCGCATGAAGTGCCTGCACACTAGAAGAATTGAGACCGAAAGTGCATGCGCGCAGAGAGAAACTGCTAAACAGGTGCATGCACGCACGATGCACATCTGTGGGATGAGATACCCGTGAGCCTGTGACAAACGACCGAGAAGAAAAATCTGGATGGATTTCTCTCAATTCTCTTGTGAATTGACTGGTTAGCAGGTCGGCAGAGGCCGGTTTGTGCACCTGCAAGTTAAACAAATGAAAAGGAAAGAAAAATAAACCCAAATGAGGGAGGAATTGATACCTAACTCCCCAGCGGAGTCGCCAATCTTTTTGCACCCAATTCGTCACTTGGTGAGCAAATAAAGGGTGCTTACATGCCCAGTTGGGTCTTGCTGAGCATGACAGCTGTAGAGGAAAGAGTTAGAAAAAGAACAACAAAACTATAAGCAAGAACTAAATTAAAACAAACTAAAACTATGAGCATATGGATAAAGAAATAACAAATACAACAAGACCAATATCACCAATATTTTTGAGCTAGTCTATTGATGAAATCAAAGCACAATGAAGAAAGGGAACTGTGGTTCCTTCTTCCTCCAAAGGAAGGCTCTTTGGTCCCTCACAAACTTGCTCTCCTTACAATAAGAAAATGAGAATGATGGTGAAAGAACTCCAAGCACATCCACTCAATGTAGAGATGGATATCTCAATAAAATGGCACCAATGTGTTATTGTCAAGGAGTGAGTCCTTAAAACAATCTAGACAGCATAACCTTACATGAAATTCCTTCAGAAAATGATGTTTCTTCATGGATTTTTATAGCATAGCATTGGGTGATTATGTAACTCCTTTGAGGTGTGAAAAGGGGCTCTTTAGGGCTCAATTAGGTCTTTGACCAGCCTACCATGTGGATTCAGCTCAGATTTGATGGTCAAATCAGGTTGGGAGCTGGTCCATAAGTGGTTGGGAGGCTGACCAATTCAATAAATGCGTCGTTTAGCAGGTGTGTGGGTTTTTTCGCTAACAGTCGTGCATCGTGCGTGCATGTGCGCATTATACGTTCCTGTTCCGTGCATATGCGCGCGCACCCATATTCTGTAAAATGCCCTTCAATTTTTGGTTACTTTGTATAGTTTTTGACCCTTTTGCAATTCTATGAAATTAATCCAGTGCCATGAATGACTTCATTACTGTTTGACGATGTTGAGTTCTTGTCGCCATGTGCGGACGAAATTTCAGTGATAACAATTTGGAATCCCTGTCTGCACTTGTATTAATACTCACAAAGGATGATTTTTCTTAGTTACAATATGACAAGAAGAAGCCTTTATTTAATCTTTGAAATATGTATTTATACAAAAGGTTCTCAACCCTAAGCGGCTGGGATTATCCTTATTTCTAGAATAATAAAAATTACAAAATGAGAAATTTGAAATGCTTCACTTGCATCTCCCCTGTCTCTTCTCCATACTGGCAGATACATTTTTTCCTTTATGTAATCCAACCCAGGAAACAACTAGTCTCTAATCATGACCTGTGCATCATTTGTTCCTAGGCGTGTTGGATTTCCCTTGCTCGACGCACTAAATGCATCTTCTCACGAATTGCACCACTGGCTTGGAGGGCTCTGTGGTATCATTTTCCTCAAAGGTATAAAAATTCCTTTCTATATGAGGCAACTTATCTTCCACCCTCCTAGTTTCTAGAGACAGAGACTATAGTCTTAAGCTAGGGTTGAATATCCATTTATTCATCATAGTAAGGTCAACCTGATTCAATTGTAAAATTTCAGCTCGGGCTTCTTCCATACTTGCTTTGAAATTAGATTGATTTTTTTCCATATCAATCTGTCCCAGAGCCTCAGAGATATTTTCTCTTCTTGCGTACAATGACTCTTTGTTGAGAGCATAGAATGCTTCTTCACAATCTCTTTTCACCTCCCTGGCCAATTTTTTACTTTCAACTATATTAGTCTCCTAGTTCTTAAGTATTATATCTCCTTGGGTTTGTTCTGAGAGGGACAATCTGGTGGCCCTAGCAACTTCCTCCCTTGCTAATGATAGGACAACCTCCTGGAATGTCACTCTAGCTGCAGCGGCCTCCTTCTCTTTCATGCAAATATTATCTAAAGAATGATCTACCAATCGATAATAGACTTGAATTCCTTCTATTTTAGTCAAAAGGATTTGCTGGGCTGATCCCATCTTCTCGTGTACCTAAAGCTTGGGCTTGGAAAGATGATATATCCACTACTTCTTTCTCAGTCAGGATTATTTTCACCTGCAACTATTTTACCAATTCCTTTCTTGCCTGTTAATTTCTTTGCATCTCATCAAGGATGATCTTGAGATGTTGAATTTCCTGCCTATCATGGGCTCTAATCTACTCAAATCCTTTATTCACCTTGCTCATGACTCCCTTCTCTACAGTCTTTATTTTGTCCTGCAACTGGCTCACCAACAGATGCTTTTGCTACAACTTTTCCTTCAGGTTGCCCACCGAAAAATAGTTTGAAACTAGTTTGCAGTGGCAAAGGATCCTAGTGAATCTGCTATGTCCATAACATAATCTATTTCTTCTTGGGCCTGTCCATCATATAGTACTCTATGGCTCTTGACAGGAACAACCTCCCTCTGATGTATTTCTCTTTTTACTACAACCTTTCTCTTCTTCCTATATAAGATGTTGGAAGGGGGCATCTCTTCTACCAAAATAGGTGCAAGATCCTCTATGAATACCACTTTGGTGCTAGGGTTCCCTCTACTAGAATGTATCACTGTGATAGATTGAATGGGGCTACTGATCTTGGTGGACGGTTGTTTCTCGGTTGTGTCAACAGATGACTTTCCTGGTGTGAATGGTGTTTGTTCTTCCCCCTCTTTTATCGAGGCTTCAACCTGATCTTTACCTTGATCACCTGCTGGATTTTTCAACGCGGTCTCCTCCACATGAATCGAAACCTTGGTTTTCTCCAGATCTTCTTGAGCATCCTGTCCATTGGAGGTCCCTATTTTAGTGCTCTGGGTCTGAATTCTTTGCGTAGCCAGAGGTTTCTGGGTTTCTCCCTGCAATACTTTGGGAAGGTCGTTTCTTCGATGCTTCTAGAAGTTATAAAACTTGGCCAATCTATCTGTATCCAGAGATTGAACTCGAATCAAGACCTCCTGATAGGACCTTGCTCCTTGGAATATTTCATCCTGAGGAGAATCTTCATGTTCATATCTTTTCAAATTATAGAGGGACATGTGATTACCTATGACCTTCTACAGATCATGCTTCTTGAATTTGATATTTACCAGCTTGATTACTTCCAGGGCCATGACTTCTACTTTCGAGTGGCCGAAATCGAGTAGATAAAACATATCAATCTGCACAGGAAAGGTGGGCCATACCTTTTTCTGTATTGATTTTAGCTCCTTACTAATTCCCCCATGGACATTTTGATGTGCCAATTCACGGCACACAAATCGATCTGGTAAAAATTCGAGCAAAGCATGTGGAGGAACTGAACAACCGAAAACCCTAATATAGGAGAAATTCTCTTTAATATACTAGTCATCTATCTTGCCTAGATTAGCCACTATTTTGTCAGAAATCTTGGGAGGTGGGAAACCATATATAGTGGTATGCATCGACACCACCACCTAGTTGTAGATTTCATAGAATAAATCTTTGGCTTTATCTTCCCAAAGTTTTAGATGATAAACATGTATGTGCTCAACATGTTGGATTACTAAGAGGGGGGGTGAATCAATAATAGAGCAATTTAATCCTTTTTAACCATATAATCCAAGTATTATATCAATGAAGCATTATCATCCAAAAAATGCAGAGTAAATAAGCAATGAAAAAATGAACAAACATACACATACACAGTACACCATTGTTTTACGTGGAAACCCAAATTGGGAGAAAACCACAGAATGATTTTTATTATATGTATTGAAGAATTACATTCATTGGAAGTACCAACTTCCTTTGTTTTATAGCTGCAACTGGAAGGAGGATCCAACCCCCTAGTTTCTTAGGCTACAACATGAGGGAAGCTCCAACTCCCCAATTCTCTCGCTACAACTAGAAGAAGTCTACAACCCCCTATGTTCTCTGGCTACAACCGGAGGGTGGCTCCAACCACCTATCCTTGCTCCATCTTGTCACCCTGAAGTAGAAGTAGAATGATGGAACCACTGTCAACCTATCACTATGAGATATACCATTGTAAACATGTACCAACAAATCTGAACCATGCATCAACCATGCATCAACCTGTACCTCAACTTGTAATCAACCTGTACCATAAAAAAATGCATCAACCATGCACCAACCTGTACCAAATAACGTGTAATCAACCTGTACCATAAAAAAATGCATCCAACCATGTACCAAGTATGTACCAATCATGTGTCAACTACTCATCAACTATGACTCATCAATATGTACCAATATCATCAACTATACACCTCACGTATGTGCCAACTCATCAACTACTTGTCTCAACCATGTACTCAACATGTACCTCAACCAAAATCCCTCATCAATTTCATCATCCAAATATGATTTGTAGCTATGTAATAGACCTGGTGTATATGATCACATTCCTGCAAATCTTCCTTAACTTCAACAACAAGAGACTAGCATTTTCATCAAACTTTTCTTTAGTCTCACATGCCTAGTTTTGGATTAGTCAACAACCCTAACTTGAAGTAATCATAACTTTGTACCTCTAATGTATAAAGACTTGAAACTAATACACAATGTTCTTCAGTGGTTTTTATGCAATTCCCCCAGGTGTCACTACTTGGAACCTATCAGAAAAGGTGTTATAGCAAAAATGACATACCTTTCTGAATTCTAGCTTATTCTAGAGAGCGACCTTGTAGAGCATGCCCCACACAGAATTTTTGTTGAATTGATCTGAAACTGTTACAAAGAATATTGTTAGGCTCCAATCTACTCAAGTAAATTAGAGTGCAAATGATTGTCAATTCGGTGTTGGTAAGACTTAGAGGCATGTCCAAAGTATATGGATTTAGATATAGTTTTTATATTTAATGGAGATAAACCAAAATCTATTCTAAGGCTGAATGTGAAAGAGATTCTAAGATTCTATTCAGAAGTCATATTCATAGATCTCATAACAGTGATCAACAATTATTTTTCTAAAGAGTATAAACAGTAAGCATTTAAGAGATGTTTGAACTAGTTCTAAGACCTATCAAATGCTAGAAGAACAAAACTCTTATTCAAGAGATGCATTCATTGTCTTCTTTCATTCATTCATTAACAACTAACGTCAAATCAAATCAAAGTACTGAAAGCATAAATAACTCAAAAAACATTCATGACTATCTTAATGTTGAAGGCAAACTACACATTGAATTCTTATTCAAGAAATCATTCACAATATGAGTAAGGATTGAAAACATTAAGCATGTGAATTAGCTATGAAATTCATCTAACTACAACAAGATAAAACTCATCTACAAAAAGATCTGATCTAAAACATGTACTTGAAAAAGAACACAAAGAAAGAGTGTACTAGTTTGGCAAAGGGGGCCCTCCAATGCTTCACTGGTACACTTGAGTTGACTCAGCTAAGAAAGAGCTTCAAAAGCATTCAAATCATCATATCATAAGAATTCACAGGAACAAAACACAGAGATGATCTTCAAGAGTGGAAATTCCAAAGTTTCTTCATTCACATCAATATTGTCTTACTAGTATAGGATTAGAGTATTTATACAAGAGTCTCAAAACTAAAAATGCTAATAAGTCTCCTAGATATCATGATCAGATCCATAATATCCTAGGAGGGTCGAATTCCTCCTTTAGATCCACAATATATGGTCAAATCCCATGAAAATCCAAAATTGTCCAAGATTTAAGGCTGAAACAGGGTATTTTCTGCTGAAGTGGCCATGTTTGACCAGTGTTGACTGGACATCTGGAAAGCTCATATTTCGAATATGATAGCTCATTATCCATCCTTGTACATCAGGGAACATGACCCAAGTCTTATATTTCACCCAGGTGTCCTGCAAGTATACAAACCACGGAGCTTTTACGGGATTTGGTCAAATCCTGTAATTTCTGATAAATTTTCAATTTTAATGCTAAAATTTAGAAAACTCAATTCTTAAGCTAAATAATGACAAATATACCTTGCATAGGCTGTTTCATGGAAAATATGGAATGAAATGAAGGAAAAATGGATGGAWAWAGAGGMAAAAKTATGGTTTATAGAGCAAAATGGAAGCATAAAAATRKACTCAACATCTCCCCCAAGAGGAAGTCTKTGCATGTCCYCATGCACAAAAATGTCCCTGACCTCTGTCACTGATCTYCTKCCACCTCCGYTGCCTACAAWAAWGTTTCCACATTCWCYTGAGCTRTATGAAGTGCTTTCATTCTTTGATACTTCTCTTTATATGYCYTTTTCTGTTGGAACCACTTATAGGCTTGTTTGGAGATTAACTTGTTCTGTTTTTGAAGCTTCTTCTTSTTCTTYTTCTTCAAAGTGTCATTCTCCTCTTGTGTTTTRTGGCTTTRAKTTCTTAGCATTTCATTTTCTRTTTTTATGTATCTTTCTAAGACTTCAATTTCTTTGATTTTTCTCTTCATCTTCCTTATTTTCTTATTCTTCCTGTCAAGTTCAGATGTGGATGTACCARCMACCTCTTCCATTYGAGGTTCTTMTTTCATGTCCYTKATTAATTGTTCCAYATCTACTCTCATHTRTTCATAGGTAKAAGTTTYHTGTTYCTCAAARCCATCATTTCCCAATGATTGTGCTTCTAGAGTCTGAATATGTTCATACTGTGCTTGTTGTGCTTCATCATCATTTTCTTGTATTTGGCCCTTTTGAACTTGTTGGCGTTTTCTTGTCTTCCTTTCATAAGTGGTAAAAATCTTGTCTTTTTCCTCAATTTGTTTCTCTTTTATCACCATACTTCTTGTTTTTCTCCTCCCCATAGGCGGTTTTGGGCTTGTTTCCTTGGGGTGCTGTACTTCTCCTTCATCATCAATTACAACTAAAATTTGCTCCTCTTCTTCTTCCTCCTTTACTGTTTCAAAACCATTTTCAATGGTAAATTGTTGCCAAATCAAAATTTTCTTCTGTAGTTCATTTTTAATGATCATTTTAATAAGACCACAGTGATATAAACTCCTTTCTGTGTTTCTTCCCGGTTTATGGACAGTCTTGGCCATTTTGGAAAGGCTTTGTAAGAGAAAATAAGGCATATTGATTTCTCAGTCACCTCTCAAATGCTATAGTAGTTTAATATGATATAGGTAGATGATGCTAAACCTTCCCTCACAAGTTACAAATTTCTATATGAGGTATGCTAATTCATCCCAGGGATGAACCAACCAACTCCTTGGGATTCCCTTCTTCCAATTTACTGTTGCTACCCTTGACCTGGAAATAAAAGGTACCCATGATTTATCTTTGAAATGCTTGGTTTTGAAATATCTCTCTCATATTTGAGGAAGTCCAGTGACAAGTGCAATGCTATCCTCAGTGATCCTGATGGTAAGGTTTCCAACTGTAGCTCTTTCCTCATCAAATGAGTGAGCAAATTCTAAGGCATCTCCTTCACAAAATCCATCAAATTTTTCAAAGAAACCTATCCACTATTTTTGCTCCAAAATTTGTATACAATCTCTGTGTATTTTTTATGCAACAAGACTCCCTGGTTCATATCTATATACCATACTTCAAAATTATTTTTTTTCAAAAACAAAACCTAAAATAGTTCCACTGTTTATAAAAAGCTTCAACTCTGCAATTCTTTTGACCAAAATTTCTTAAACTTCCAGACTCTGTGTGAATTTAATTCTGTGTATGGTCTTCAAGAAGATTTTCTGTTCAAATAAGCAAAGGGAATCTCTTTATTTTTTTATTCCTAAGCTATTCTCTGTTCATAAAAAAATTATGCATGGGCATACCTAGTAATTTTGAAAAAATTCTCAGGCTTCTTTGTCGAATTTTGGCTCAATGTCCCTTCTTTCAATCGACCTCTGATAAACATGGACTATCTTTTTTTACAAATGTATCCAGAATGTTGAATTTATACTTGGCTATCTAATTATTTGAGTTCGGGCTTACCTTTAGTGGTCGACTCCTAGTTGGATACGTTTTCTGCCTTTTCTTTACCACGTATCTCCTTCAATCCCCCGCGTTTTCTTCCACAAAACGAAATCTTGTATGTTGACAGTGTAATTGTCAACATACAATTCATTTTTTTATCAGAGAATTTCGGAGTAGGGATGCGTAGGAGGGTCAATGTGCTAGAGTGTATGGATTTAGGATGCGTAGGAGGAACAATGTGCTAGATTATAGGGATTTGGAATGCGTAGGAGTTGTGAACAGAGTGTGTAATTCGAAATGGAGGTAGGTATATGCAAAGATGCGTCGACAGTTCACATCCGGGAGCGTGCAAAATGAGACACAACGTGCAATGTTTGGTGAGGCCCAACAAATATGAAAAATCAATTGAGTTGTTTTGTTTTTATGGAGAGAGAAAACGTTGGTGGAGATTTCAACAAGGGTCTTTATTTTTGAAAATGGTTTGTACAATAATCACAACTGAAGGTGCTACTCTGTTCATGCCTTTGTACTCTTCTCCCCTTTGCAATTATTATAGGATATGGTTTAAAAAAAAATGTTCATTTGACATATAACTCCCAATTTTGTTTCCAATTCCTTCATCAAGCATGAACTTTTCTTGTTATAACCCCCTTTTAAATGTATGCAAACCACCCTTAATTTATGCAACAATACTTCAATCTGTGTATGCAAAAGATCTTTTGACAGCTTCAAAACAAACAATGTGTTTTGGTATTTGAGACCCGATCCCTCCTTATAACTCCTTTGGAAACCAAAAGTGGTTCTTTTAAGTACCATTTTTAATGATTTTGAGGATGAAAATGGAGTGATGAAAAGATGATGTAGGGGAAAGGAAGGATATGATATTTATCATTCCTAGCTTAGGAAGAATTCTCAAATTTAAAGCATTAAAAAGGAAAATATATACTAACTTGTTTGCTCATTGTGTTTTGCTTGACTGAAGCTAGATGGGATGTTGGTGTAATTCCTCAGATTCCTCTTGTATTTATTTTGCTTAGTATCTCAGGTCCCTCTTTTGATTGAAATTGATATCTTCTCAGGTCTCTTGCTGATGGGAATTTGATATTTTCCTCAGGTCCCTCTACTTAATTTGAAATGGATGTCTTCCTTAGGTCCCTCTGCTGATTGAAAATTGATGCTTTCTCAAGTCCCTCTGCTGATTGAAATTGTTGTCTTCCTTAGGTCCCTCTGCTAATTGAAATGGATACTTTCAGGTCCCTCTGCTGAATGGAGTTGGTTCCTTTCTTTAATGCATGTTGTCATGTGTAGAAGGATTGAAAGGTTTTCAAAATATACCTTATCCCCCTCAGCCTTATTTAATGACTTGTCCTCAAGTCAGAGATAAATGTTAAAAACTTTTGAAGCTGAAAAATGAAACTAGAAGTTAATGATGAAAATTTATTAGTATTTGAAGAATTTTGGTTGGCCAATGTTACTTGGTTTTCCAATCAAAATTCGAGTTTATGTTGTGCCAGTTTCTTGGGATTTCGCAACTAAACTCCCTTTTTTTTCTTTTTCTCTTTTTGTTTTGTTTTATATATATTTTTATTTTTTTTTCCTTTTTTTTATGTTTTTTTTTTTAGGAGAATCTGGAGGAGACACATGGTTTTGTTTCTCCAACACTTCCATCTCATTCTGTTGAGATATTTGCTGTAGAAAGTCTTCCTTGTTTACAGGATTATTGTAGAGATTTAGCCTATGTCCATTGACTATGAATGAGCTTGCCTCATCATCTATTGTTTGTAATTTGACTGAGCCATTGTCATATACTTCTACAATCTCATAAGGACCAAACCAATGAGTTGTAAATTTATCTTTGAAATCTTTGAATTTTGAATCAAATAACAAAGCCCAGTCTCCTTCTTTGAATTGTTTGTTCTTGATATACTTATCATGCCAATGTTCCGTATGCTATTGTATCAAAGTGTTGTGTTCAACTGTTGCCTGTCTCATCTCATCTAATTGATTTAATTGCATGATCCTCTCTTTTTGTGCTTCAGAAATATCTATTCCTAATTTAGCTGCTAATTTAAAAGTATGAATTTGAAATTCTATAGGTAGCAAAACTTCCTTACCATAGACCAGCTGATAAGGAGTAAACCCAATACTATTTTTATAGGTGATTTTGTATGCCCATAATGCTTCTTGAAGCTTTCCTGACCAATCTTTTCTATGTGTTTGGACTATCTTGGTCATGATTGCTTCTAAAGTTTTGTTAGTAGATTCCACCTGTCCATTTTCTTGTGGATGATAGGGTGTAGATTTCCAATGCTTGATCTGATATTTTCTTGCTAAGTATTTCACCATTTTAGAAGTAAACTCTGCTCCTTGGTCTGTTACAATCTCCCGTGGTACTCCAAATCTAACAAATATTTCTTCAAAGAGGAAGTTGACCACTAACTATTTTGTAGCTCTCACTAATGATTTGGCTTCCACCCACTTTGTAACATAATCAATACATACTAAGATGTACTACTTCCCTTTTGATGGTGGATTTATTGGACCAATGAAATCAAGAGCCCACTTTTCAAATGGCTCAATGTGAACTTGTGGTTTAAGAGGCATCTCATCGATTGGGAGTGGCTTTCCCATCCTTTGGCAGCTATCACAACTTCGGACATATTTCTTGGAATATTTGAAGATGGATTGCCAATAATAGCCTAAATTGAGTATTTTGTATGTTGTCCTCTTATCTGCAAAATGACCACCACAAGGTTCATCATGGCAAGCTTTTAATATTTCTAAAATCTCATCTTGTCTTACACATCTTCTAATTATGAGGTCATATCCTGTATAAAAGAGATCTCCATCAATCCATGTGTATCTAGCACTTTGTTTAATTATATTTTTCTTTTCTTTTGATGTGAGAGATGGAGGTAACATTCTTGATGATAAATAGTTGGCTATATCAGCATACCATGGAGTTATAACTAAAATTGCAAATAGGTTCTCATCAGGAAAATTATCTGAGACAGGAACAATATCACCAGGGGTTTTTAATCGAGATAAGAAATCAACGACGTGATTTTCCTTTCCAGGTCTATTCAAGACTGAGATGTTGAATTCCTGCATCAATAACAACCATATTGTTATCCTTCCATTAGGAATAGGTTTTTTCATGAGGTATTTTATGGTATAATGATCTGTATGGATAAATACTTCATAACCGATGATGTAGTGATGAAACTTATTCACAGCATGTACTACTGCCAACATTTCCTTCTCGGTGACTGTGTAATTTAATTCTGTAGGGGTTAGATTTTTACTAATGAAGTAAATAGCATAAGTCATAAGATTTCCCTTTTGACCCAATGATGCCCCTATTGCAATATCTGATGCATCTGTTAAGATATGAAATGGAAGAGCCCAATTAGGTCCTCTTAATATAGGTGTTGTTGATAGCTTGTCTTTGAGCTTCTGGAAGGCATTTTGACAATTAGTATCCCAATGAAAATGTATATCTTTTGCGAGTAATTTGAATAAAGGCAAAGCTATTTTACTAAAAT
>ML805728.1:355303-368774 GCA_009831015.1 Picea engelmannii
TTTACAGCTGCGGGGTTATGCTTTGGTCTGAAGAATGCTGCAGTGCTGAAATCCCCAAATTTTGAACCAGAGAGTATTTACTTAGCAACCCGAACATAGATGCGCATCAATAGATCTCGCTGGTTTAATTTTTTTATGTTGCTGTTTATGTTCCCCAAGGGTTAGGTATTCAAGGGTTCTACAGAAAAGGGTTTTCCCTGTGCTATAGCTCTTTGATATACATGCGGGGTCCAACAGTAGTACTCTGCCCAATATCTCGGGGCACTAACTAAGGAGGATAGACTGTACCCTTAGTTGTACTACCCGACTACCTAGGTACTAGAGAGTATCTTCCCGAGTGTTGTTCTCGGTGACACTATAGCAGTCTGGCGACCGATAGGCTTATCTATAGAGGGCTTCAGGAAATCTAGGCCAATCCATACACAGGTGTTGTATGATGCGCTACCACTCAAAGGGGTACCAACAAGGGTTACAAGGGTGGCCAACAGATGTGCGCTTAAGAACCACTTGTATTTCCTGCGTGTATGAATCCCTCAACCGCGGGTTTATGTGCATAATGACAAATCTCTGTGGTCTAAAGATGCTGGAATACGTCTCTACCCTGAAAAAAAATACCCACAATTTCTGGAAAGGAAATTGCTCTGATACCACTTGCAAGATACCAGATAAAGAAAATGTGCAGAACAGAAATAAAATGCTAGAAATGGTAGAACAATAGTAAAATATCCAGCATAATCTTCACAATACATAGAAATGATATACGAAATAGCAATAGAAAATCACTTTGATTCAGAAAGCAATGTTCACAGGCCTCTTTGAGGGGGAAACCTTTAGTAGAGCAGTGCTCTGTTACAATAATCTCTAATCTAGGGTTCACATACCCTCGCCCCTTATTTATACTAAATATGTCTATTAAGAGAAGCATCTAGAGGAAGATTCTTCTAGAAGAGGAAGCTTCTATTAGGTCTTCTTACATCTGCCTTATTGTATTTTATTGAGAGGCCTTATTAATATTGACCTTTATTACATCCGAATACATTGATCTACCTATGTGCAAGTTAGGAACTTAACACTCTCTAACCGTGAGGAGTTATGTGACGTTCCATGTACCACCGGAAATGGAATGAAAAGAAATATCCATCTAGGATCTAATTATTCCACATATAATCATGGTTTCTCTTACTCCAAAAAGCATCTTCCCGTGAGGGATTTCACCATAAGGGGACCACTTTGGAGTTCATCCATCTTTACTTCTTATCAACCATGACAAGACAATAATGAGTCATCTTTACATCAAACAATATTGGGTCCATTACCCAAACCTTTGTGTCGTGGGGCTTTCTTCAAGGGTTTACATCAATGCCAACCAACCTTAATCAACACGACACTAGCTAGAGTCTAGTTCCATCCCATCAGAGGAAAAGGTGTCATAAAACAGACATCATCCATGATGTAAGATGACATGAAAAATGGGGCATGCTGCCCCTTGGATTTCATTGATTAATATTATGTAACCTCTCTAACCAAATTTTTTAAAAACATCTTGGCCCAATCAAACGAATACCTGTCTATTACTGTCTTCATAATAGGCACCCACAGTAATGAGAAATGGGCTTTGTTTTCCCTCTCATAGAGTCTACACATCATAATTGCTACATACATCATGTGAGGCTCTAGTGTGGAAACTGTGTATATGCCATGGAAGTCCACTTCGAACTTCTTAGGGTGGGAACACCAATCCTTAACTAAGTCGGATAGGTTTCTTCCATATTGGGCACATTCCTTCTTGTCAAATTCCCTTGGGAAGTCGTCATTGTAAATGAAATTGGGTGCTGGAGACAATTTGTACATTACCTGTAAATGTTCTGGCAGGAAAGACCGAACTATGGCCTTTTGTGAATTGAATATGGTCCAGGATTTAATGGTGTCTATGCTTTTGGGTGAAGTGTTGGAAAATCCATCTATTTTCTGTCTCGAACTTTCACCAGCCCCTTTAACTATTTTTCGCAGAGCCATGATAGTAGTAAACCGAACACCGTGTTACCTGTCACAGAAAAAGAACAAACTTATTACCTCGCTAAGCTCTCTGTTCTGTGAAAATGCAAATATAGTTTAGACTTCAATATCTTTTTCACCTTAAGAGTATCAATTTGCTCATACCTTCACTGACAATGTATTTACTTAATGGAAAATATTTATGCGGGGTTTTGAGATCTTATTCGAAATGATTGTCATAGATCGATTATTAGTGCCATTAACGTTTGGTGCTTCATGATTGGGAAAACATAGATGAAATTAGAATTTATCTGCATTATGATTCAACAAAAGATTAATCATGAGATGATTATCATTAATGCATTGGTTAATTGTACTTTCGTTAAGTAAATTTTGGAATTTCAGATCTTGGGATATCCTATAATAGTTCATGATACGACTTCCAAAACGCAAAATTGCGATGTGATTAATTAATTCTAATCATGTTTAACCCTTTTTAAATAATCATGATTAACCTAAAAAATTTTGGGGTTTCAAATCTCGGGGTATTGATAGTCTCTCGAGGTAGGATCCCTAAAACGTGAAATTGCGATGTAATTAATTAATCATTAATTGTTTTTAATACTTAATTAACCTAGATTAAAGCTTGATACATTTCAAGATTTCACGTATCGAGACTTTGAAAGTGAGGCATGTTAAAACGCCCGAACTACGAAACTCCGAAACCCAAAATTCCAAAGTATTCTATAGAGATTTGACTCTTTAACGAGTAGGCAGCTCCATAACTTATAAGAGATTAGGATTGTTTGATTTGATGGAATATTTCATCAATGGTGAGAATCAAGTGTACGTTACTTTATTTTAAATGGAAACATAATTTATTTAAATACTAAAGTTCATAAATTTGTATGTGTTCCAACATAGGCTCCATCTAGGGATCGCGTCTCCCTGTTGTTATCACCCCATAAATTATGGGAATCAACTTATGAATTGGATATTATGGATATTATCTGTATCTAGTGCTTTTATTGGCAATTTATTTTTCATTTTACAAAAAGAAAAAGAAAAAGAAAAAGAAAAAAGAAAAGAAAAAGAAAAAGAAAAAGAAAAAGAAAAAAGAAAAAGAAAAAGAAAAAGAAAAAGAAAAGAGGGCATACAAGAATTGAAACAAAAGCCCCATGCAATACATGCAATAATATTAACTTGGTCCTACCTTTCAAGCATGACCAAGTTATTTTAAATTTTCAATGTTGATAGGTTAGTGAATAAATCTGACCAGACTGTCTAATCCTGGTCAGATAGCCCTTAGGTTAGAGTAGTGAATAAATTTGACCAGATTGTCTAATCCTGGTCAGATAGCCCTTAGGTTAGAGTAGTGAATAAATTTGACCAGACTGTCTAATCCTGGTCAGATAGCCCTTAGGTAGAGTATTTTCTTAACCCAATAGTTTAATCTGGGTTAATTGTCCTAGGAAGATAGGATTAACATATAGGTTAGTTGTTTCATTTGCTTCACCCACCCATGAAAATATATTAATAAAGATGTTACACCATGTCCCAAATGCCTAAGAATAGTTTGTTCGAAACCCCATGGTGGTATCTCTTTGAAATTTGAAGAAAACCCATAAAATTATTTATCCTAAGTTTTTCCCCAAGCTCATATTTCTCCGCTCATGATTTATGTTACATTCACTTTCCAATGGTCCAGATCACGGTGCTTAGATCAATGGCTCACAGAGCATTCCGGACCCCCCCTAGCATTCTGCCTTTAATGAAGGGGGGGGGTCCGGAATCAGTGATAATATTTACGCAGATCTGGACGGTCTAGAAAAGAGTGCGTGAATCCACGGCCCACATTGGATTCCGGACACCCCCTACCCGTTTTTCCTTTAACGGAGGGGGGGGGGTTCAGAATTGGTAATAACTTGGGTGCACATCTAGACGGCCCAGAACAGAGTGCTTAAATCTATGGTTCACATTGAATTCCGGACCCCCCCCTCCGTTCTGCCTTTAATGGAGGAAGGGGGGATCCAGAATGGGTATTAAGGAGCGCGCTAAGATCTACGGCCAGGAAACCAACGTGTATATCAATGGATCAAAATGAATTTCAGACCCCCCCTGGTGTCCTTCTTTTAACCAAGGGGGGGGGGTCCGGAATAGATATTTCCTTTCAGCGGGCCCCTGGTCATTCGTGGCGTCGTTCTATTGGTTCTCAAGTCCCATCCCTCACATGCTATCTGACAACCCATCACTCACAGACGTCATCCTCCATTGATTCCACTTGTCCCACTTGTTCCCGGGGTTGTGTCCAATCCCATAACTGCTGTCATTCCCTGCTGTCAGGCCTTTACCCTTTCCATTCATGACCAGCCCCCTTTGGCGACTTCTACGTCCAGTCACCAGCCTCCATGTCACTCATCCGTATGATTTGGCCACAATCATATGCCACCTCATCCCAAATGGCTCATTGTCCATTTATTACAGGATAACATACCCGTTATCTTGTTGACCTATCTCCTGCGCCAAACCGACCCATTTTTGAATAAAACTATTGTTTTCCCTGTTCATTCATTATTCATCCATCGTGCCAGAAACCTCTTATTCCTCCATTGCTTCAGCGTCTCCTTCACCCACATTTAGTCGACCCCACTAATGTATTGTTTATTGCAGGTATAGTTGCTGAAATGGTGTCAAAGCCGAGACAAGCGGAAGGAGAAGAGAACCCTTTTCTTCCTCCTCCTGTCGACTTAGAAAAAATTCCCTTGGTTGATAAAGATCGATTGAACACAGAGAACATTTTCCATTTCGACTTTTCGGATATTCATTCATGGCTTCGGGAGGTGTTCCTGGACCAGAGAGACAAAATTGGACTATGGGAGTCCAATTTGCCCCTGTATCTCTTTCCCCAGATTCATCGTTTCCCAGAATTCGCCCTCAAATGACAAGCCCATTATGTCCCCGACCAGAAAGCCATTGTTTCTTCGTCTGTAGACATCCTCTTTTTCATCACCCTCGAAGATATTGACTAGATGATGAAAATATCCCATGTTGAATCTGCATCCCCATTCAATTTAGAAATCCTCACTGAGTTATATCAAAAAATGAATTTCCCTCAGAGAGCTCAGATATTTGAGCTTTTCCTCCCCACTTCCACTCTACTCCCTTCCACCAACCCCCCTTACCCTTCTTCCATGTTCTCCACCAAAGGAAATCAAATCATTTCTTCCTTGTGTTCCCTGCTTGGTTACTATTCTGATCAATGGGTAGATGAGCCCATCTTGGGTTTTCTCTCCATTTTCTCAAATGATGAAAAGCCCACAATGCAGTTCGACTACAACACCTTCTTGACTGATAATATTCATGAACAATTCATGAATTTCGGCATAGAGGGGATGTTCAGATATTCTTCCATACTGGTGTACTTGTTCGTTTACTTTCAAGCTGACAAATTCAGTTTCTCCATGCAGAAGATGGATGTAGACGGAAGGCCCCAACCAGTCACAGCATGGAATTCTCTTCTGAAGCGTAACTCTACTGAAAACGACTTCAAAGCTTTCATTGATTAGTTTTACCACCCAGTGGTAAGCATGCTAAACGACAGGCCTGAGCCACGAATAAATGAAGAGGTCCAGAGAGTTATACACCTCTCGGACAATGCAAAGACAAGAGACTGGTTCTTGTATCAAAGTCACACTGAGATCAGAGTTTACGGGTGCGAATTGGCACCCTACAAGCTGCCGAGATATGTACCGGTAAGAATTTTTTCATTAGAGTATATTAGGCAGATAAGGAATTCATATGACATTCACTTTGTTTCCCTGAAGAAGAAGCAGCAATTGCGAATCAAGGGGCAGATTGGTTCTTTCATCTGCAATAGTCGAGGTGTAGTGGAAGAAGCAGATAGAATGTTAAAGGAGATGAAATTCTTTACAAGTTTCACCTGGCACTATGATCCATGCGAGATCATCATTTCGGAAAAGAGAGTGAAAAATAAGAATGTCCCATATGCTCATGAGTCCAAGCCAGAGATCGAGAAGTTCGCAAATCAGACAGTATGGGAGCCCAACACTTTGATGGACGTGGAACAACAAGTTGAAGCGGAACACCAGGTGCCCTCGACAAGTGTGCCACCCACTACCACACCTCAGGTTCCAAAGGAGAAGAGGCCATGACAGGAGTCATCTCCTCCTGTAACAGAGGTGTCATCAGAGGAGTTTAAGATGCACACCAAAAGGCCAAAGACAGTTTCAACGCCTGACGCGACAGTAGAACAAGAAGTCCCAGCTACCATAGTGACCACCACAGGGGTCAAGCCAGTCACTCTACCTTTCGGTTCGATCCAGTATAAAGCAATCACAACAGAAATACCAAATAAATCTACAGATTCTCGCTTAGATACTCAGCCGAGCAATACTGGGCCCAAGTTGGGGATTTTTGAAAAGTATGATTTGATCAAAAAGAAAAACCAGACCCTCACTAGCAGCATTTATGCCCAGTTCCGGAAGAAGTCATCTACAGCTCAGCATAGGCTTCTGTTAGCCTTTGACACTGAAAAGGGTAGGATGCACATGGCCTACCTCCAAGCACAGGTACCGGATCCCAAGGTTATTTCAGATTATAAGAGGGCCACTTTCGAGTTCCAAGTGAAAGATGTGCATCGAGCATATCAGATGGATCTGCATAAACAAACAGGGGAGATGGTCTTCCACACATTGGCCCACACTTCAGCTTCCACAGCAAAATTTCAAGTGTCTTTGAACAATGCTCAAACCGAACTCAAGCTGGAGAAAATATCATCTTTCGCGAAAGACAACAGAATCAAGACGCTGGAGGAGCTAGTCCTCAAAATTGGTTATGACCCTGCGAACGTCAAGGCTACTGAAGAGATGATAAAAAAGAAAAATTCTAACATCGCATCCTTAAGAAAACAGCTGAAGCTCCCGCCCACAGAGGACTCATAGGCCAAGGAGATAGCAGAAAAGGAAGGTGAAAAGGATGAGATGTTAAAGTTACTCATGGAGCAGAATGCTCAGCTAAAAGAGATGGAGGCTGAGATGGAGAGACTGCTAAAGCAGAAAGAGTAGGCGAATCCAATGGAAGAAATTCCATTGAGTGCTATCCCAATCGCAGGTTTGAGCACAGCAACAGTGACAACCATTCCATCTGCCACATCAGTGCCACTACCAGAAGGAACAACAGACCTTGCCAAGTCCATGGAGAGGATGAACCTACAAGAGTAAGAAATCAGTAGGCTTAAGAAAGAAGTGGAGAACCTCCAAGAGCTCAAGACTTATTTCCAGACAAGCCTATCCAAAGAAAAGTAGGTGAATGAGCAAATCAAGAAGGAGTTACAACAGCTCCAAAAGCAGACAATGGCAGGGAAGACTTTGGCTGAGGTCAAAGAGATTGTGTGGACAGATATTTCCAAGTCCATAAATGAAATTTGGCCAATGGTTCAAATCATGTTTGAACAAAATGAGTTGCTCGAGAGGAGAAAACAAGCTGTTGATAAAATCAGAATGGAGCTGGGAGACATGCCAGCACAAGCAAATGAAATCATCAGGTTCCTGAATTCCAAGACCAGAGAGGAACTTGAAGAACTAAAAATCGAGGACAGGATGGAAACTATACTTGAGGTAAGAAGGGTTTTAACCAAAAGAGGTCTCATGCTTCAGCTTGAGGAGAATATACAAGTCATGGATCAAGGAGTACAATTTTTTTTCAATAAGATAGATGTTGTCGAAAAGAAGGGCCTACCTGGCCTGAAGGTCATTAATGAAAGATTAATGACACTCCCTGATTACAAGAAAAGGCTGACTGAAGTGTCTAAGGATAGTTCCAAGTTTGCAGGGATACAGGGAAGCATCACAGGCAAAGCATTCATGGATGCCCTGCAGTTGAATATTAGTTTCCAACATGAGATTAAACACATATTCATCATCAAGCCTACATTTTCTAAATATACAGACATGGATGAACACTATCGGAGATTGCTCAAAGTCACAGTGCCATTGAACACTATCTTTAGCATTTTTGGTTGCATCGAATATTTGCTTAAATATAGACCCCATATCCCAATGGATGTGTAGACTGTCTCAACCAACTTCAAAAACTCTTTTACAACAAAACCAACAGTTTCTTTACCTATCCTAATACGTGAAATCAAAAAACAAAGCTAAATCATATATAGAGATCCCTCTCTTAAGCTGGAAGGGCTAGATCCCAGCTTTAAAAGCGGTTGGATAAGGTTACCTTTGTAGATTTCTTCTCTTTCAGCCTCTAGGAAATTTACCAAGTGCTAACATAATTGGCGACTCCGCTGGGGACGAACTAAAACTGACAATCTCATGTTTTCTTTCCCCTAAAGAACATTTGATTCTGAGAAGAAAGTAATTTTTAGAGGTTGATTAACTCTGTATATATTATTTTCAGACTCATAAAATTAAAAAATATATATATAAAATACAAAAAGAGTTCTAGCTCCCAAGAAGGTTCACACTCAATCTCATACAGACCCAGAACCCTCTATAGCGATAGATAATCCCGAGCAGTTGTTGAGGCAAAAGACCTTAGCTACCAATTCAACGAGTTATACTCCCCTTCATAAGTCTCCTTCCTTTTCCGGAGAACCAAATATCTTTCAAAACCTTGATCTTGATCTTCTTCCGCCACGAAACCTTGTTAGAACACGGTCTGAAACTTTTGTGTCTAGGCTCGTCTTTGACCCAACTGTGTTGCAACCTCGAACCCCCGAAGTCTTGTCTCCTACGACTAAAATACAAATCACTATCTCAGCACCGCCCAATCCTTCATCATCCTCATCTTCTGTCGCTACCTCTCGAACCACCCAGGTCGTCGTCCCACCTCCTCTGCCCATCATGGCAGCTCAGTATGCCCATTTGGTGCTGGCCGCACCGCTACATGCCATGCCCCAAGACTACCAGACAAGACTTCCACATTTTGATGCAACCGGACCTTTAAACGCACAACAACATGTGGATAAAATGAATGACTACTTTGATTTGTAAGAAGTTGACGAAGTTGACGTTCAAATGAGACTGTTCGCCTAGAGTTTGACAGGGGACGTCAAGAAATGGTTCAAATATTTACCCGCCGCCTCAGTTCCTGACCTTGTTGTGTTCTAGAGAAGTTTTCTCGACAGATGGGAGGTAAAGAAAAACCCTCTCCAAATACTGTCAGAATACGAGAATATAAAAAGAAATCAAGGAGAGACGGTACAAGATTATTGCACCCATTTTAACTATTTGTATAATGAAATCCCAACTGAAATCAAACCTCCCCAGGGTTTGCCATTGATTAAATTCCCTGATGGATTCGATGCTGATATGTCTTACCAATTAAGAGAAAGAGATGTTGCCACCCATGAAGACATGCAGAAAAGTGCTATTACTATGGCGGCTAATCTGTTGGCGAAATGGGCCCATCAAAGGTCAGAAAGGAGAGTCACGATCAAAGAAGAACCTTCCACGTCAACCACTATTTCCAAATTGGATTCTGTGGTCAGAACTTTGGAATTATTTATAGAAAGAATGAGTATTTCAAATAGAACTCCTCTGAGAGACAACACACCTTCCCCTCATATTCGAAACCCCAATTTTAGAAGAAACCCTCCTCAAATCAGGCAAATAGATCCGAGAGATCAAAGAGATCAAAGGGATCAGAGAGGTCCTGATCAGCCGATCAGGCCTCCCCTGCAGGAAAATTATGTTGATGAAGGGGAGGAAGTAATTGAGGAATTGGAGGACAGTCATATCAACCTCATGGGCATTGACAACAACGAGGCCATTTTCCTTACTCAAGAAGAGCAGGAACTCTTTCTGCTAAATCAAACAAAGGTAAGTGAGGAAGCCGAAGATGCAGAACAACAGGCCTTTGAAAACGCTATTTTGGAGATGCACCGTCAATACAATCTGCGAAGTAAGAAGACAGAAGGAAATTCCTCAAAAAAGACGACTGAAACGCGGAAGGTAGATGAGACTAAGAAAACCCTTGAGCCAACTACTGCTAAAAAAGCTCCTGAGAAGACCACTGCTGAAAAGTCTTCTGAGAAGGGTAAAACCGATGCTCTGATGAAGAAAAGTATCACCATACTGAAAAGGCCAGCACAGCCCGAAGTTTCACTTGTTAATCCACCCAGTACTTCTGAGCGAAAGAATATGGTGGACCAACCAGAATCAATGAGCCAGACCCGAACTCCTGTGCCTTTTAGCCTAGAGGGAGAATTGGCCAAAATTAAAATTCCTATCCCATTTATAGAGTTGATGAGCAGAGGCGGTTATCGTTCACAGGTACTAAAATCATTAGCAATTGAACCTGACATAGGCACCAAGGCATTGACTATTGGATCAGTGACTCATTCAGACACTGTGAACCTTACTGACGATCGTCCCGAACTCCTTTTCGGACCTGAAGTAGATGGTCAAGAGGATACCAGTGATGTAGCTCCCTTTTACATCAGTTTGAACATACACGATTTGATATTGCATAACGCCATGTTGGATTCAGGTGCCTCACATAATTTGATGCCTAAAGCAGTAATGGAAAAACTGGGATTGGAGGTCACTAGGCCTTACAAAGATCTACACTCGTTTGACTCCAGCAAAGTTAAATGTATTGGTTTGATTAAATATTTGTGCATCACCCTGGTTCAGATCCCTTTGAAAATCATGGTAGTGGACGTGGTGGTTGCAGACATTCCACCAAAGTATGTTATGTTTCTATCCTGGTCTTGGGGAGCTAAGTTGAAAGGAACCCTGCAGCTGGATATGTCTTATGCCACTATCCCAGTGTTTGGACAACAGAGGATGTTATACAGAGAAACACTGATGAAGTATATGGTCAGCAGTCAAGAGAAACCTCACAATTACCCCCTTTACTCTGCTCATTCCAATTTAGATTCATTCATCTTGTACAATGATGGTGATACTGAAGAGCCAGATATTCAACTGGTGGAAGATGTAGCTAGTCAAGATGATGGTCCAGAAAACGGTGAAGCAACAAAGATGAAAAATGTAATAACCGAAGAGTTCCCTACCGATTTCTGGAGTATGGATTTTGATGGAGCTGTGAGTAAAGAAGGAGCAGGAGTTGGAGTCTGGTTGCATAATCATTGAAACAGGTATTCATAAAATCATTCCTATAAATTAAATTTCCAATGCACTAACAACATCTCCGAGTATGAAGCTTTAATGCTCGGTCTGAATCTGTTGAAAAAAGTTGGTGCTAAGCAAATAATGGTAAGGGGTGACTCTAAATTAATAATCAAACAAATCAAAGGTGAGTACGATGCTAAACACCTGTGCCTCAGAGCCTATAGGAATGCTATTCTTGATTCTTTGAAGTGTTTTAATGAGGTTGACTTGCAGGTAATGCCGAGAGGGTAGAATATTCTGGCCGACGGATTAGCTACATCAGCAGATTCCTGCAAGATTCCTTTCTGCCAAACTCGCCCATACACTGTTTAAGTGAAATGCAGACCGACGGTTCCCGATAATATCAGGTACTGGCAGGTGTTTGGAAATGACGATCAGATAGAGGAATTTCTGCAATGCAAGAACGATTTTGAATGTACAAACATAGATTTAGAAAATGAAAACGGGAATGTAAATAATTATGAGTTTGAAACAGATAGTGTGAATACTTTAAATATGGTAGATACAGAAGATACAGGAGATTCAGGAGAGTTAGGGGATGATGAAATGGATGGCGAAGTTTTATAATTGAAAAACAATATTTTACGTAGAGGGCTTGTCCCTTTAGAAGATCTGTTTGACAATGACGATGTAGCTAAGAAACCAAAAATAGAAGCTCATGGGCAAGAGGTAAAGGACTGCAATATAGGAACTGAAGAGAAGCCTAGGATGGTCAAACTGTCCAAATATTTACCCCTAGAACAAAATCTTAAGTACATTGAGCTATTCAAAGAATATTCAGACGTTTTTGCCTGGGGCTATGAAGATTTGAAAGCCTATGACACCAGCATCATACAACACAGGATTCCCATAAAGGAAGACTAGAAACCGTTTAGGCAGAAACTTAGGAGGATAAATCCCAAGTTGCTTCCCCTGATAGAAAAAGAGATTAAGAAAATGTACGATGCCAAGATCATAGTCCCACTACGTTTTTCTAAGTGGGTTTCTAATTTAGTCCGTACACGTAAGAAAACCGGGGAAATCAGACTCTGCATAGATTTTTGAAATCTGAACAAAGCATCCCTGAAGGATAATTACCCCTTGCCTAAAATGGATCACCTCCTGCAAAGGGTGGTCGGGTCCAGTCGAATTTCTCTGCTATATGGTTTCTCGGGTTACAACCAGGTCCTAGTTCACCCAGACGACCAAGAAAAAACCGCTTTCACCACACCATGGGGCACTTTCATGTATGTGAAGATGCCTTTTGGTCTAATGAACGCAGGAGCCACCTTCCAGAGGGCGATGGATATCGCCTTCGTAGAAGAGTCAGGTAAGTTTATTGTCATTTATCTAGATGATGTGACTGTGTTTTCCCAATCTGATGATGAACACCTGCAACATCTTAGACGAGTTTTCGAAAAGTGTAGAAGGTTTGGGATTTCATTAAATCCCAAGAAGTGTATTTTTGGGTTAGAAGAGGGTAAACTGTTGGGACATATCATCTCTAAAGAGGGAATCAGAATTGACCCCAGCAGAATTGAGGCCATACTAAAGTTAGAACACCCAAGAAACCTCAAAGAACTACAGTCTTTTATAGGGAAAATTAA
Organism: Picea engelmannii; assembly: GCA_009831015.1. Classification (NCBI taxonomy): domain Eukaryota; kingdom Viridiplantae; phylum Streptophyta; class Pinopsida; order Pinales; family Pinaceae; genus Picea; species Picea engelmannii. The sequence continues at coordinate 368,058 of ML805728.1, forward strand.
CTTTCTTCGAAGATGCATTCCTAATCTGGCCGAGCTCCTATGAAACATTACAAACATGCTAAAAAAGGATGCAAAAATAAAATGGGACTCTGAGTCCAGACAATCCTTCGAACAAGTCAAACGAGCACTCACAGAAGCCACAGTTTTGATTAGTCCCGATTTCACTAAAGATTTCTATCTTTTTTCTTTCGCCTCTGAACATACTATAGCAGTTGTATTACTACAGAAGAACAGTGAAGGGTATGAACAACCCATATCTTTCTTCAGCAAAGCTTTAAGAGATGTTGCCCTGAACTACAATATTATGGAGAAGCAGGCGTTTGCTTTGGTAAAGACTATAAAGGACTTTAGGGTCGATATTCTTCATTCCCACATCATAGCTTATGTTCCAAACGTGGTAGTAAAATATATCTTGACACAAGACAACCCTGATGGGAGAAGGGGAAAGTGGATTGCAATTATTCTAGAATATGACATAGAAATTAAGCCCACAAAACTGATCAAAGGCCAAGGCCTTGCCAAATTGATGGTTGAATCTAACTTTCAGGCTCTTGACATTAATTTTCTATATGTTGCAGATGAACAGGGCGAGATGGCGACTCCAAACGTTAGAGAGGTTTTTCTAAACTCTCCATGGTATGCAGACCTTATTTTTGTTCTACAAAATTTACAAGCTCCCCCTGGTTTAACTAAAACTAAAGCTAGATTTTTAAAGTT
>ML805729.1:0-13774 GCA_009831015.1 Picea engelmannii
CAAGGCATTATTATTCAGGCAACAAAAGTTTTTTCAGAGTTTTATGATTTTGGAAGGAAAAGGGGAAGAAAAAACAACTTTATATCTCAAGCATCAAAATATTCAAAATTGTGTGAGGCGAAAAAACAGGGGCGGCTCCAACAACTGCAACAGTACCTGTAAGAAAAACAATGTTAGCGGGGACGACTATGGATGGGGGCAACTAAATGTAATGGAGGAGAAAATGGTGTGGACTTATCTGGTGCGATGAGTGGGTAAATGGAAAGTAGGAAGAATAAGGGTATTTTTGAGTAAACGGTTGTTTCTTTGGCGTGGGAGATAGGTCAGTTGGTTAACGGATAGGTTATCCAGTAATAAATGGCCAACGGATCACTTAGAGTGTGAGATGGCGGGTGACGGTGACTGAGGGATATGGATGGGTGACGTGGTGGTTACCGATTGGGGTAAAGATCATGGTGAGGGGGCTTGCCATGAGATAATGGGGGGAAGGACTAACAGAAACTATGGGACGTGACTCTTTCGGGAAAGGTGGATGATGACATCAGGAGGTGACGAAGGTATGTCAGTCAGTAGGAGGCGATGGGACTTGGGACCGGTAGATCGATGCCACGTATAAACCGGGGCCCGCCAAAGGAAAGATTCCATTCTAGACCCCCCCCCCCCTCAATTAAAAGTAGATCAGTCGGGGGGGTCCGAAAAACACCTTGAGTCGTTGATCTGTGCGCTTGTTTCTTGGCCGCAGATCTCTGCGCGTTTTTTATCACACATTTCGGACCCCCCCCCCCTCCATTAAAGGAAGAATGGACGGGGGGGTCTGGAATCCAATATTGATCGTAGATATGCGTGCTTAAACCTGAGTTGTCCAGATACGTGCGGGTCTTATCAGCAATTCCGGACCCCCCCCCTCCATTAAAGATAAAACGGTCGGGGGAATCCGGAAAGATCTGTTCACCATAGATCTGGGTGCAATCATCCGGACCATTGATATATGAATGGAGCATAATTGGGGGCGCAGAAAATACATGCCGAGAAACTTAGGATAAGTGCATTTCATGGGTTTTTTCCCAAGGCTTTTCATGTCTACACCACCAAGGGGTTAGTCAAACAACCTTCTAGGTATCCAAATCATGGTGTAACATTGATCATCAAGCTGGTTTTATTGAAGTAAAGACACTAGCCTATATTCTAACCTAGTTTTCTATGACAATTAACCCAGATTAAATCGTTGGGTTAAGAATTTACATCTACCATGGGCTATCTGACCAAGATTAGACAGTCTGACCAGATTTATTCACTAATCTAACCTAGACACTTTGGCTAAGATTAAACGGTTTAGCCAAACTTATTCACTAACCCTATCAACATCAATTTATAGAGAACTTGGCCATGCTTGAAAGGTATGGACCAAGTTACTATTATTGCATGGGGCTTTTATTGAAATTCTTTTATGCCCTCTTTTCTTTCTTTTTTCTTTTCTTTCTTTTTTCTTTTTCTTTTCTTTTTCTTTTCTTTTCTTTTATTTTTCTTTTCAAATTATTTGCAAAATGAAAAATCATTTCTCAACAAAAAACACTAGAGATAGATAATATTCGAGTCACCAGTTGATCCTATAACTTATAGGGTGATAACAGGAAAGACAAAGATCAATAATTGGGACAGGATGGTAGCTAAATTTAAAGCCAAGTTTATGCCCAAATATTATCAATTGAACTTGTTCAGAAAATTGTAGAACATGAGGCAGAAAGTTATGTCAATAAAAGAGTATACATAAGAATTCTACGGGTTAAACATCAGGACAGGGCATGTGGGGAATGATGTTGAGAAATTTTCAAGGTACATAAATGGTTTAAGGTATGATATCCAGGATGAAATCAGTCTCCTAAACCTGAGAACTATAGAAGATTCTTATCATGAAGCTTTGAAATCAAAGGAAAAGATAGCTAGAAAACAGAGCCATAAAACTAGAGGAAGAGGTCCAACAAGAGGCAAGGGACAATCCAATCATAGAGGAAAATTTCAAAATCCAAAATATAAAGGGAGCAACTCAATCTCAAGAAATCATCCATCAATAGGAGGAGAATTCAAAGGAAGTATATTTGGCTCCAGAGGAAGAGGTAGAGGAAGAAGAGAAATTGTATGCTACACTTGTGGCAAGGCAGGACACATGCCTTGGGATTGTCCTGAAAATAAATCCGCAAAACAAAGAAGTTCAAATGTTGCAGAGGCCAAGGAAGAAACAATTAATGCATTGGAAAAGGAAGAAACTCGTGAGATAGGGGAGTCTTTAATGTTGAAGAGGATCTTGGTCAAGTCAAAGAAAGATACAAGTGATCTAGAACAAAGAAAAACTTTGCTTAGAATTGTATGTAATTCAAAGGGGAAGTGTTGCAAAGTTATCATTGAAAGTGGAAGTACAGATAATTTGGTTTCCATAGAGATGGTAGAGAAGCGAGGTTTGAAAAGGATGGCACATCCCAGTCCCTATAGAGTGTCATGGTTACTAAAAGGACATCATCTCTTGGTGAATGAGTAGTGTAAGGTGGAATTTTAAATTGGTACTTATAAGGATGAGGTGTTATGTGATATAATTCCCATGGATGTCTATCATATTTTGTTAGGAAGGCCATCGCAATATGATAGGAAGGTTATTCATGATAAAAGGAGCAAAATTTATTCCCTAGAGAAACATGGACATAATCAGGTGTTGTTTCCCTTGAAGGATGAATCAGTCAAAGAAGAAATTGGACCTAGTGTTTTGTTGATGAGTTGGAAGGAGCTACTACAAGAAGTCAAGAAGAAAGAGGAGGTACATTTTTGTCTTGTTCGTAATCCAAAAGTAATACTCACTACTACCAATCTGGATGATTTTCCTACTGAAGCTAAATGCATTCTTAATAAATTTGTTGATATCATAGTAGATTAATTACCTAATGATTTACCTCCTATGATAATTATTAGTCACCATATAGATTTGATACCTAGAGAAAGTTTGTCTAACAAACCAGCATACAGGTTGGCCCCTAAAGAGAATGAAGAGATAAATAAGCAAGTATAGGAGTTATTAGAAAAAGGTTTGGTGAAGTAATGCTCGACTCTATGTGTTGTACCAATAGTGCTCATCCCAAATAATGATAGTGGATGGCGCATGTGCATTGATTCCAGGGAAATTAACAAGATTACCATAAGGTAAAATTTTCCATTACCCAGAATAGATGATTTGATGGATTTCTCAAGTGGGGCAAAGTATTTTTCAAAATTTGTTAAAAAGTGGGTACCATCATATTAGGATAAGAGAAGGGGATGAATGGAAGACAACTTTTAATAAAAATAGTGGATTGTGTGAGTGGTTGGTGATTCCTTTTGGGCTCACAAATGCTCCTTGTACATTTATGAGACTCGTGAATGGGGTTTTAAAGGAATTTATTGGGAAGTTTGTGATAGTCTTCCTAGATGACATTATGATTTACAGCCATACAAAAGAGGAGTATTTAATACATCTCAAGATGGTTTTGAGTGCCTTGAAGAAGGAAAAATTGTTTATAAATTTGAAGAAATGAAGTTTTATGAAAAGGGAGTTCATATATTTGGGGTTTGTAGTATCTGAAGAAGGTTTGAAGATGGAATGAGAAAAGTTTCAAGCAATTGTGAATTGGACAACCCTAAGAAATACATTTGAGGTAAGAATTTTCCATGGACTTGCAATTTTTTATATAAAATTCATAAGAAGTTTCATTTAGATATGTGAACCAATGGTAGAAACTATAAAAGAAAGCAAACAACCATTTAAATGGACAAAAGCTTCTGATAGAAGTTTTAAACTATTAAAGAAAAAGATTATTGAAAATCCTATATTGGTTTTTCCAAGCTTTGATAAATTATTTCAAGTTGAGACTATTGCTAATAGGACTGCAATAGGAGTTGTCTTGATTCAGGAGCAAATACCAATTGCATATTTTACTGAGAAATTAAATGAAGCAAAACAAAAATATTCCTCTTATGATAATGAATTTTATGCAATTGTCTAAGCACTTAAGAAGTGGAGGCATTACCTCATGCCTGAGGAGTTTTTCATGTACACTAACAATCATGCATCACAATTTATAACTATTAAACCAAAGTTGAATCAAAAACATGCCAAGTGGGTTGAATTTTTTCATAATTTTACCTTTGTGATCAAACACACAAGTGGTAAAACTAATAAAGTTGTCGATGCATTAAGTAGAATTAATTTTATTTTGCAAGAACTTCAAGTCAACACTTTAGGTTTTGATGGTCTAAAAGAAATCTATAAGGATGATCCAGATTTCAAAGATGTCTATGCAACTTGTGAAAACCCATTTTCTAGCAATAGAATCCAGTGGTTGGATTATATGTTATAGGAAGGGTTGTTGTTCAAGAACAATAAACTATGCATACCAAAGTGTTCAATGAGGGAGAATATAATTAAGGAAAATCACGGTGGAGGATTCTTAGGACATTTTGGTCAAGACAATACTTTTTTACATGTAAATGCTTTCTATTATTGGCCAGGTATGCAGAATCAAGTGAAGAAATTTGTGGAAAAGTGAAATATTTGTCATCATGTTAAGGGAAAGAGTCAGAACACTAGACTATATCATCCACTACCTATTCCAAATAGACCATGGGATTCAATCAGCATGGATTTTGTACTAGGATTACCAAAGACACAAAGGGGAAATGACTATATCTATGTTGTGGTGGAAATATTTTCAAAAATGGCTCATTTTATTTCCCTTAGGAAGACTAGTGATGCAACTAATATTGCAAGTATATTTTTTCAGAAATAGTGAGATTGCCTGGTTTACCCATAAGCATTGTTTCATATTGTGAAACGAAAATTGTAGGTCATTTTTGTAGAAACCTGTGGAATAAACTGGGTACTAATATCAGTTTTATCTCATCCTATCATCCACAGACTGATGAGAAAATAGAGGTAGTGAATAGGAGTTTGAGAAATATTTTGAGGAGTCTTGTGCATGAAAATCCTAAGAAATGGGACAAGATGCTTTCTCAAGTTGAATTTGCATATAATGACTCACCAAATAGAAGCACGGGAATAAGTCCATTTAAAATTGTGTATGGAATGCATCCAAGAGGAGTATATGAGATAAGAAATTTGGGAAAAAGGGAATTAAGGAGTGTTGATGGTGAATATTTTGATGTAAGCATGCAGGAGTTGAAACAAAGTGTCAAGCAAAGGTTGCAAGAGAGCAGTGGTGAATATAAAAAGAAGGCAGACATGAAAATAAGACAAGTGTATTTTCAGGTTGGTTATTTGGTCATGGAATATTTGAGAAAGGGAAGGTTTCCAATGAGTACTTACAACAAATTGAAGATGAAAAATATTGGACCTTACAGAATATTGAGCAAATTTTATGTTAATGCTTACAAGATTGAACTTCTAGTTGATATTGGAATTTCTCCAATCTGTTCATATTTGTATCCCTTAAGTGATGAATATTAGACCATTGAATATAATAGAACAATTTCCTAAGGAATTTCAAAAAGATATTGAAGCAGTATTCTATAAGAAAGTGGCAAGAAGGACCAGAAATAAATACTACTTCTAGTATTTGATTAAGTGGAAGAATCAGCCAGAAGAAGATTCTACTTGGATGATAGTAGAAGAAATTTCCAAGTATGGAATAAATGTTGAAGACCTCATGAACAGTTCTTGTCTTCCTTGGGAGTCTAATGCAAGAGCATCTTCCAAGTGAAATTCGATATTGACCCAAGTGCTCGTAAAACATTTACCAAGAGAGTTGGTTCCCTAATTATTATTTAATTGTAACAATTAGATATTTCTAGAAGATATCGTAGTAGATAACTTATGTTTGATAGTTTAGATTGTTATTGATTTTGGTTGTTGATATGAAGGAATAGTGTCTATATTTAGGGTTTGTGAGATAGCTCGGGATTTTGTTAGTTTGAGAGCTACCTGAGAGATTTAAGTTTTTATTTTGATTATTGTTATAATGGGAGAGGTTAGAAAGTGTGCATCGTGATGATATTGTGTGTGTGTTTTTTTTCCGAGGTCTGTGAGACCACGAAGGAATTGAGCACCAATGCGTAATTTTATTCCTTCAATCATTTAAATAAAGATTGCATCCAGGTATATATGCTCTTGTGTGTGTGTGTGATCATAAAACCTTACAATTTCTTCGATATTATTGAACGTAGTTGATCGTGATTGCAGGGATCGATCAAGAATTGGAGTCAAATTCGATGTGTTTTGCAGGCTTCAGAAGTCTAGAATTCAGTGGTTGTGATTACATTTGGGAGCGAAGAACTACCAGATCAACGGTTTTAGTTAATAGTCCATCAAATCCTATAAATAAGAGGTTGTATGTGTTTCAAATTCCTTATATCATAGTTCCAGTCCAAATTTGACTTCAACGCCAAGACTGAGAGAAGAATATCTAACTCTCTATCGGAGTAGATCCTCGTAAGAGATCTACCATTCATCAAATTTGTCATTTCATATCATGTTTCAACAATTTAGTGTGAAGGTATCGAAGAAATGTGTCGAGGAATATTCCCTTATATTTTTGTTTGAATGCGATAGATCTTAGCCATCCATCGAGAGGTCAGGGGAGTAATCTAGAACATTCATCAGAGTGATATTTAGGAGCTTCACTTCTCATTTAACTTCAAATATAGTACTCTGATGGTGAATCGGGACCGTTCATTTGAGAAAGGTATATCTATGGTGGATATCGAACAATAGAACTGAATACGAAAAAGAATCTTGGTCATCCATCAGGGAAGAAATTTCAGAGTTTTCTAGATTGTGCTTCCAAACCTACTCTAAACACCAAACTACAAGATGAGATATGGATCATCCTTCTCAGTGATGATCAATGGTTGATAATGAAATTTGAACTAGTCCAAGGAGAGATCTATGTCGTTCATCTAGTAGTTGATTAATGGATAATAGAGGGTCTTCTCCCATACTCTAAGATGCATATATGACCATCTGTCGGATCTTAGAACTAACAGTCATGATTAAATGGGATTCAGAGTATCCTGTCGAGGCCACTAAGCTTCGTTCACTCCAAATTACAAATCCAACCACGTGGAAGTGATCTAGCCATCCATTCAAAGGAAAAATCAACAGTTGAAAGGAAATTTCACATTGGGAATCACTCGTGGGTTAATAAGATAAGTAAATATTTTGGAAGAATAAGCTTGTGGACCTGTATCTTGGTCACGTGACCGAGAAGGGGCTTATTTCCTAATTTCATATGAACAAACACAGAAGAACAAAGACTTAATTTTAGACCGCGAAGAGAGAAATTCACCAATAAAGATCAGTTTTCTATCTTTGTACAGTGGGTTTGAAGCCGTAATGATGCAGGAGAATCACAATCACATCAAAAGTAAGTGGACGTGGAATTGGAATCGATACCTCAACACATCGAAGGAGCTTAACTGACAATTAACTAGCTTGGAAGCGGTGCGAAGAATTTTTGGAATTCTCGTTAATTAATTTTGGTTGTGTAAAATCGGGCCACCCTTTGAAATGACCGGACCATTGTAAATCCTTTACACGACTGTAAATGTATTACAGGTGTGGGATATTAGCCCTGATTAGTCATTAGTTTGCATTAATTGAGTAGGTAACCACTTGAATAGAAGGTAATAGTATTTAGATAGGAGGAAGAAGAGCGAAAAAAAACTCTGGGTCCTTAGACAATTTTTTCTTGTAATAGTTGTAAAGGATAAACAACAGTAATTATGTTTTCTTCTGAAATGAATAGAACAAAGGAAATTGACCCAAATACATAGTGTTGATATTGTTATGGTTTGACTGTGTTGTTACGTGTTTATGAATGAATGATGTTCATAGTCGATGAATGAATAATTGAATGAGTTCAATTGTTTATCTTCTGTAAGATTATGCAAGTAGTGCATGCAGAGCGCAAGGAGTGTGTGTGAAGAAGTTTTTTTCGACTTAAATCTCAGAAGAGATAGTGGGGAAATTATGTATGCAGACTGTGCATATTGAGCACAAGGAGTGCGTATAGAAAAAAACTTGTGTTAAAGTTTGAAATCTCAGGAGGTTGAGAATAGAGTATGCCAGGAGGGAGTCAGAAAGTCTTTTGAAAAGGATACAGAGTGCAAGTGTGTGCTAAGGGGCGATATTTAAATTTTATTTTCCAGAAGTTCAGGAGGAGTAGTGGTTTTAAGTCTCGAGAGGAAACACTTAAAAAAGTTTCTAAGTTTTAAAGAATTGAAGTGTTCAAAGGTGAAGCGCAGAAAATTGAAGTTCGAAGAAAGAACAAGTACGGAGGATTGAGCGGGAGAAATCCTTCAAAAAATAATTTTGAATATTGGACAAGATCGAGGGTCAATACCCATTCATAAAGAGCTGAAATATTACAATCCATCATATCTTAGAGAAGTAGCGCACTATTTAGTCGCAAGGAGTCATCGGAATTTCGCAAAACCAAAAGATTTGGAAGAAGCAGAGTGAAATTTGCGAAATTGCGAAACGCGAAATCCCAAAATCATCAGGACCGTCCATTGAAAGAGGACACATGGCGACAGATCCGCGTTTCGTTGATTCATAAATCGGGAAGTTGGAGGTAAGAGTCCTGAAGATTCACGAAATGTGAGATCGCAACATAATCACAGTCGTTGGTTGGAGATCCAGTGTGGATCGTTGATCTGATCCGAATATTTTGCAATTTCAGGTATCGAAGGATCGGGAGAATGGAGGTGAATCACATCGAGAGTTCCTGATATGTGAAATCCCGATGTGCTCGGAAGGATTGGCCCCAGGTCATCATGAAGGGTCATATGGATGGAGGATAAGGGAGGATATAGCATGCGATAGACCCTTGTCAGAATTTTGAAACTCGAAAGTTCAAAGGATGGAGATTCGGTTAACTCATATAGTTGATACGCAAAATCGCGATGCGCATTTTTGAATAAGCGTGTGGTCACAAGGTTTTATCACGTGGAAAAATTCTTGCACTTAGCGCTTGTTCACGTGGGCGCTTGTTCAGTCTTGAGAAGATCCTAGACCAGGAGGTCGCACAACCCTTTGAGAGGAGGAGGTCTACACCAAGTGTTATCAGAGCCTGAAAAAGATTTGAAGTTGAACTCAGTGTGTTAGAAATAGTTGAAGCGATGCCGACAAGGATACGCACAGGATCACCTATGGAAAACTGTGTTGTGGAAAGAGAAGTGAGAGAACTTTGCACAAGGTTGGAAGCGATGGAAGAAATGCAAAGGAGAACACCTATCGCTGAAGATGTCAGTGATGTATAAAGAAAAGAAATAGAATTTGAAGAAGCTACTGAAAGATGAGGGTGAAGAACTCTTACTGAAAGTTGTTGTGAAGTTGGGATCTAGAGCAAAGATGGACATCCCAATGTATGAAGGTAACTTGGATGCCAAAGAAATATTGGACTGGATAAGGTCCATGGATAAGTACTTCGACTATGAAGAGGTCAATGAAGGAAGAAATGTGAGACATGTTGTCACTAGATTAAAGGGGCATGCAACACTGTGGTGGGATGAACTGCAGGCAGAAAGGAGGAGCAAAGGAAAACAGAAGATAAAGAATTGGGACAGGATGGTAGCCAAACTGAAGGCTAAATTCATACCTAAGGATTATCGGATAGAGTTGTTCAGAAAATTCTAGAACCTGAGACAGAGGGGTATGACAGTGAAAGTACAAAAGAATTTTATAGGTTGAATATTAGGACTGGACAAAGAGAGAAGGATGATGAAAAATTTTCCAGGTATATAAATGGTTTGAGGTATGAAATTTAGGATGAAATCAGTATGATGATTGTGAGGACAGTGAAAGATGCTTATCAGATTGCACTGAAGGTAGAAGAAAAGTTGGCTAGAAACAAAGGTTAGTGTAACAGAAGTAGAGTCTTAAATAGAGGTAAGAGAGTTTTCTATGATAAGGCACCGAAAGCTAAGGATGAGAATGAGAAATCATATGGTCGCTTTGAAAGAGGAGGAAGTTCTCAAAGAAGACCATTTGGTGGGAGACATTATTTTCCTCGAGGAAGAGGAAGAAGTAGAGGAGGTCGAGTTAAATGTTATGCCTGTGGAAAGATAGGACATATGTCTTTAGAATGTCCCGAGAGGTAGAGAGAAGGAGGAGAAGCACAAATTTCGGAAGCCCAGAAGAATGTGGAAGCAGAGGCAGCAGAAGGAGGACAAAACATTATGATAAGGAAAGTTCTTCTAAAGCCAGAGGAAGAAACAGAAGACTCAGTTCAGCAAACGAGGTTGTTCAGGATTGCTTGTAAGACAAAGGACAAAGTTTGTAAGATGATTATAGACAGTGGGAGTACTGATAATTTAGTATCAACATAGATGGTGGAGAAGTTGAAGCTGGAGACAACTCCACACCCAAGTCCATACAAATCATCGTGGTTGCAGGAAGGACATCAAGTAATGGTAATTCAACAATGCAAAGTTGAATTTAAAATAGGAGGCTATAAAGATGAGATTCTGTGTGATATAGTCCCCATGGATGTTTGTCATATTTTGTTGGGGATACCATGGCATTTTTATAGGAATGATATTCATGATGGGATAAAAAATACTTATACTCAGTAAAAAAATGGTAGAACCCACATGTTACTGCCAATAGAAGAGAAGAAAGAAAAGGAAGAAGTAAGCACAAAAATACTTCTCATGAGTGGGAAGGAACTCTTGAAGGAGGTCAAGAAAGATAAAGAAATGCAATTTATTGTAGTAAGGAATCCAAGAGTTATATTTACCAATACTTATGTGGATGATTTACCTGAAGAAATCCAAGAATTGTTGGAGAATGTTTCCGATATAGTAGTGAATGAGTTGCCTCACTCATTACCACCTATTAGGAGTATTAGCCACCATATTGACTTGATTCTAGGAGCCAGTTTTCTGAACAAAGTAGCGTATCGATTGACACCTTGATAGAATGAAGAAGTTAAGAATCAAGTTCAGGAGTTGTTGGATAATTTTTTATTCAGTGAAAGTCTAAGCCCATGTGCAATGCCAACTGTATTGAGTTCAAAGAAGGATGGGGGATGGAGAATGTGTACAGATTCCAGAGCCATCAACAGGATTACCATCAGCTATAGATTTCCTTTACCTAGAATAGATTATTTGATGGACTATTTGAGTGGAGCAAGTTATTTTTCAAAAATAGACTTGAAGAGTGGATATCATCAGATAAGAATGAGAGAGGGAGATGAATGGAAAACAACATTCAAGACAAATGAAGGTTTGTATGAATGGCTAGTATTTCCATTTGGATTGAAAAATGCTCCAAGTAAATTTATGAGGTTGATGAATGAAGTATTGAAGGACTTCATAGGTAAATTTTTCATTGTTTATCTGGATGATATATTAGTTTTCAGTAAAACAAAGGAAGAACATTTAAAGCACTTGACATTAGTGATAAGGAAATTGCAGCAAGAGAAGTTGTTAATAAACTTTAAGAAAAGTTATTTTATGAAGACAGAGCTCATATATTTGGGTTTTGTGATCTCTTCAAATTAATTGAATATGGATCCATAAAAGGTGAGAGCAATCAAAGAATGGTCGTCACCCAGGAGCATATTTGAGGTGAGAAGTTTCAATGGTTTAGCAAGTTTTTATAGAAAGTTTATCATAAATTTTAGTGGTATATGTGCACCCATGATGGACACTGTGAAGAAGAAACATAAGTCTTTTAATTGGACAGAGGAGGCTGAGAAAATCTTCAGAGTGTTGAAAAAGAAGATAACAGAACAACCAGTTCTGGTTTTACCAGATTTTGGAAAAACATTTCAGGTGAGGCGTGATGCAAATGGAATAGCTATTGGAGCAGTTTTGAGTCAAGATAATAGGTCAGTTGCTTATTTCAGTGAGAAGTTGAATGATGCTAAGAAGAAATATTCTACATATGACAAGGAATTTTATGCAGTGATTCAAGCTTTGAAAAAATGGAGACATTATTTAATTCCAAAGGAGTTTGTCTTGTATAGTGATAATCAAGCTTTGCAATTTATTACTAGGAAAGAGAAGTTGAATCAGAGACATGCTAAGTGGGTAGAATTCATGCAAAATTTTACTTTTGTTATTAAACATATTTCTGGAAGTGCTAACAAAGTTGCAGATGCTTTGAGTAAGAGAAGTTTGGTTATACAAGAATTTCAAGTGAAGACCTTAGGGTTTGAACACCTTAAGGAAATGTATCAGGAAGATTCAGATTTTAAGGGGGCTTATGAAGCACATGAAAATCCTTTGTTGAGGGATGACAACTCATGGTCATAATATTTGATCCAAGATGGATTTTTGTTTAAAGGAAGCTAATTGTGCATACCAAGATGTTCAATAAGAGATCATTTGTTGAAGGAAAAACATAGTGGAGGTTTAGTCGGACATTTTGGGCATGATAAAACATTTGCACAGTTGAGTAGTTTGTATTATTTTCCAGGTATGAGGGAAGTGTTGGCGACGGAAGTCACTCCTGGATTGCTTGCAGGAGCAGAGCCCGACGCCCATCAGTTTAATGTCACGATTTGTTTGAAGGGTGATTGAATGGAGGAAAACTCAAAACAGCATTGCGTCAACTCAGAAACCAGACCAGGCATGCATGAACAAGTGAGGTCTTGATAAACTCCAAACAGTGAGTCGTAGTAAAAGGGTGAGTAGGTGGAAGACTTATGCAAGAAGGGTGCAATGGTCTATAATAAACATCATGTTCATAACAGACATGAGGAGAAGGCATTCAAACACAAAGTCACTTTATATTCGAACGCAGAGAACCAGAGAATACATAAATGTCACGACAAATCCTTTATCACAACACAAATGCAGCAATCCACGCGAATCATTCGACTGTGAACACTCTGGCATGAGATGAAACAAAGATGGAAAAAGGAGAACTGTTCGTTACAAACCAAGAAGTCTCAAACACAGAGGCATAACAAGGAAACCAGAGTATTTGCTGAAACTTTACAGTTGGGAGATTAGCTCTACCATCGATAGATACCAAAATGGAAAAAATGCCTACATATACTCAAAACAACAATAGCAGCGGAACCAAGAAAATGCATTGAAAGATTTGCATCTGCATGGCTTCTGACAGTCAACATCTGAAAGATCATGCAACTTATGTCAGACGCAACCTTAATTGTTTGACAGTTCCAACGGCGAATCGACGTGCCTTAAATCCATGGTCGTGCTCTCCCATTAAGGCGGAGGCGATATCTAACTACCACCAACTGCTTCAATAACTGCTTCTTGGGCTTTAGAAAGGCTCGGCCAACTCAGCATTTCGGTCTACGGAAGACTTCTCGCGCTGCCACATGGAATAACAGACTGGCTGCGGCGAATAGGTATGGAGGCCAGCTCAGAGGATGAGGCATATGACGAGGATGGTGGTGCCAGGATATAAGGGCGTGCAAGACGTGACGAGATGAGAGAAGGCTGACAGAGGATGATTCGTGGGGGAAGACAACAGATGAAAGAGAGGAAGACGGAAGGAATGAACTCGCCTCCGGGTGAGAGGCTCACGTATGAAGGAACGGGACACATGGCAGGGAACAAGTGGGTGGTGAGAAGAAGGTAAGACCACGCGGACCAAAGAGGGGAGGTGAATGGATGACACACAGCAGCAAGGGAAAAGCGGATGGGAGGATGAAATGACGGGAGGAGGGCCCACACTGGTTAAGCACCGGGCAGCTGAGAAGGGCGGGGCTGCATGAGCGTCGTTGATCTGGGTGCCTCAATCGTGGCCGTCGGAAAA
>ML805729.1:21287-34477 GCA_009831015.1 Picea engelmannii
CAAGAAGTCTCAAACACAGAGGCATAACCAGGAAACCAGAGTATTTGCTGAAACTTTACAGTCGGGAGCTTAGCTCTACCATCGATAGATACCAAAATGGAAAAAATGCCTACATATACTCAAAACAACAATAGCAGCGGAACCAAGAAAATGCATTGAAAGCTTTGTGTCTGCATGGCTTCTGACAGTCAACATCTGAAAGATCGTGCAACTTATGTCAGACGCAACCTTAATTGTTTGACAGTTCCAACGGCGAATCGACGTGCCTTAAATCCACGGCCGTGCTCTCCCATTAAGGCGGAGGCGATATCTAACTACCACCAACTGCTTCAATAACTGCTTCTTGGGATTGAGAAAGGCTCGGCCAACTCAGCATTTCGGGCTACAGAAGACTTCTCGCGCTGCCACATGGAATAACAGACTAGCTGCGGCGAATAGGTATGGAGGCCAGCTCGGAGGATGAGGCATATGATGAGGATGGTGGTGTCGGGCTATAAGGGCGTGGAAGACGTGACGAGTTGAGAGAAGGCTGACAGAGGACGATTCGTGGGGGAAGACAACAGATGAAAGAGAGGAAGACAGAAGGAATGAACTCGCCTCTGGGTGAGAGGCTGACGTATGAAGGAACGGGACACATGGCAGGGAACAAGTGGGTGGTGAGAAGAAGGTAAGACCACGCGGACCAAAGAGGGGAGGTGAATGGATGACACACGGCAGCAAGGGAAAAGCAGAAGGGAGGATGAAATGACGGGAGGAGGGCCCACACTGGTTAAGCACCGAGCAGCTGAGAAGGGCGGGGCTGCATGAGCGTCGTTGATCTAGGCGCCTCGATCGTGGCCGTCGGAAAGCTGCACATGGAATTCCGGACCCCCCCCCCCTCCGCTTAAAGGTAGGAAGGCCGGGGGGGGTCTGGAATGGTCTTCATTGTCGTTGATCCAGGCGCACTAATCTGAACCATTGAGGAGTTGCGCCTGCGATTCCGGACCCCCCCCCCGCCGCCTAAAGGTAGAAAGGCAAGGGGGGTCCGGAATCCAACGCGCGTCGTTGATCTGGGCATGCGAATCTGGACTGCTTGGACTTGCGTGTTGTTTATCATGTGCGCATTATTGCCCAAAACTTAGGACAAATGGGTTTTAACCCATCCTTTCGCATTCCAACCCCCTTAACAAGAAATATCGCTAACAGGAAGATATGAAGAAATTTGTAGACCGATGTAAGATTTTTCAACATGCAAAAGGGAAGAGACAAAACATTGGTCTGTATCAGCCATTTCCTATTCCAGAAAGGCCTTGGGATGTAATTAGTATGGATTTTGTATTGGGATTACCTAGAACCCAGAAGGGAAGTGATTCCATATTTGTTGTGGTCGATAGATTTTCCAAAATGGCACATTTCATACCATGCCAGAAGACAAATGACACTACACACATAGTCAATTTTTTTTTCAGAGAAGTTGTGAGAATACATGGATTACCCAGAAGCATAGTTTTAGAAAGGGATACTAAGTTTGTGGGACACTTTTGGAGGACTCTATGGAAGAGGCTAGGAACTAATTTATCTTTTAGTTCATCATATCACCCTCAGACTGACAAACATACTAAAGTGGTGAATAGGAGTCTGGGAAATTTGTTAAGGATTTTAGTCACTAAACAAGGTCGTCAGTGGGATCAGATTCCGGCACAAGAAAAATTTGCATTTAATAATTCAGTTAATAGAAGAACTAGAAAAGGTCCATTCCAGATAGTATATGGAAGACAATTGAGAGGGGTTGAAGAATTGAGAGGATTGAAACAAGATGAATTTAGGAGCACTGGAGAAGAAGATTTTTCTACAAAAATGCAAAGACTTCATCATCAAGTTAAGAGGCAGATACAAGATAGTAATCAAAAGTATAAGGACACAGTTGATTAGAAAAGAAGGAAAGTTCAATTTGAAGTGGGAGATGAAGTTTTAGCTCATTTGAGGAAGGAAATGTTCCCCATAAGAACATATAATAAGTTGAATATGAAAAAGATAGGACCATGCAAGATCCTTCGAAAATTTGCAGCAAATGCTTATGAGATTGTGTTGCTAGATAATATTGGGATATCAATGATATTCAATGTTGCATATTTGTATCCTTATAACATAGATGATACAGGAGAATTGGATGATCAAGAAGAGATTCATTGGGAAGAACAGATGCCTACAGTAGAAAAACCTCAAATGGAGAAAAATTTAGAACAGAGAGTTGGAAGGAAAACTAAAAGAAAAATGTATCATGAATATTTGGTAAAGTGGAAAGATCGCCCTATGGAATATTCAAGTTGGGTAATTGAACCTGATATTTTGAAGCATGGAAAAACAGTGCGAGAGCTCATGGACAGGAGTCCAAGAATATTTTAGCCAGAGGAGTATGATGCAGGAGCATCGCAATCACATCAAAAGGAAGCGGGCGTGGAATTGGAATCGACACCTCAACACATCGAAAGAGATGAACCGACAATTAACTATCTTGGAAGCGGTGCGAAGACTTTTTGGAATTCTCGTTAATTAATTTTGGTTGTGTAAAACTGGGCCACCGTTTGAAATGACAGAACCATTGTAAATCCGTTACACGACTGTAAATGTATTACAGGTGTGGGATATTAGCCTTGATTAGTCATTAGGTTGCATTAATTGAGTAGGTAACCACTTGAATATAAGGTAATAGTATTTAGATAGGAGGAAGAAGAGAGAAAAAAATCTTTGGGTCCTTAGGCAAGTTTTTCTTGTAATAGTTGTAAAGGATCAACGACTATAATTATGTTTTCTTCTTAAATGAATAGAACAGAGGAAATTGACCCAAATACACAGTGTTGATATTGTTATGGTTTGACTGTGTTGTTATGTGTTTATGAATGGATGATGTTCATAGTGAATGAATGAATAATTGAATGAGTTCAATTGTTTCTCTTTTGTAAGATTATGCAAGGAGTGCATGTGAAGAAGTCTTTTTCGACTTAAATCTCAGAAGAGATAGCATGGAAATTCCATATGTAGACTGTGCATATTGAGCGCAAGGAGTGCCTATAGAAACAAATGTGTGTTAAGGTTTGAAACCTCAGGAGGTTGAGCGCAGAGTATGCCATGAGGGCATCAGATAGTCTTTTGAAAAAGATACAGAGTGCAAGTGTGTGGTAAGGGGTGAGATTTAAATTTCATTTCCCTGAATTTCAGGACGAGTAGTGGTTTTAAGTCTCAAGAGGAAACAATTAGAAAATTTTCTAAGTTTTGAAGAGTTGAAGCATTCAAAGGTGAAGTGCATAAAATTGAAGTTCAAAGAAAGAACAAGTATGGAGGATTTAGCGAGAGAAATCCTTCAGAAAAATAATTTTGAAGATTGGACAAGATCGAGGGTCATGACCCATTCAGAAAGAGTCGAAATCTTACAAGCCATTAGATCTCAGAGAAGTAGTGCACTGGTTAGTCGCAAGGACTCATCGAAATTTCATGAAACCAAAAGATTTGGAAGAAGCAGAGTGAAATTCGCGAAATCCCGAAATCATCATGACCATCCATTGAAAGAGGACACGTGGCGACAGATCAACATTTCGTTGATTCGTAAATCGGGAAGTTGGAGGTAAGAGTCGTGAAGATTCGTGAAACGTGAAATTGTGACATAATTACAGCCATTGGCTAGAGAGCCAGTGTGGACCGTTGATCTGATCCAAATATTTCACAATTTCGGGTATCAAAGGATCGAGAGAACGAAGGTGAATCACATCGGGAGTTCCCGATACATGAAATCTCGATGCTCTCAGAAGGATTGGCCCTAGGTCATAGTGAAGGGTCATATGGATGGAGGATAAGGAATGACCTAGCATGCGCTAGACCCTTGTCGAAATTTCAGAACTCAAAAGTTCGAAGGACGGAGAGTCGGTTGACTCATATAGCCGATATGAAAAATCACAACCTGCCTTTTCGAATAAGCGTGTGGTCACAAGGCGTGGTCATGTGGAAAAAGGATTGCACTTAGCACTTGTTCATGCGGGTGGAAGTTTCATAAAGACCTGTGGATTGTTTTCTTAGAGTTTCCAGTAGGGAATCGAAGACTGTTTCGATTCAGCCTTGAGAAGGTCCTAGACCGGGAGGTCACACAACCCTTGGAGAGGAGGGGTTTTGCACCACGTAAGGCCATCATAAATACATATATCATAGGAACTTACTTTTCCTCAAAATGAGAAGCATCAACATAATCTACAATGTAATTAATTTGGTATATTTCTATATTATATGCAAGTATTTGTATGGATCATGAGTGGAGGAAATCGTAAATGTAAATAATAAATGGAGTAAGTACTTCTCCAAATAATGAAAAAAATAATGGTCAAATGATTGAAAGTATTTTTCCTTCATCAAACATATTGGATAAGCCTCACTCATATTTTATCAATGCAACTTTTGATATCAGACTTGACCATTCTTCACAAGACATACTTGGCTGGAAAAAAATGTATTATATCACTTTCTTACTACCTCTTAAGAAGAGCACGCCAACAGCCACCAATATAATTCCTCAATTTTCCCCACTTATAAAAGTGCAGAGCTCACTGTTAACTATAAGAATCCATGAATTACTAAAATTTATAATTATAAATAAATTAGTTAGCACCTAATCAACCAAAATTCATACTTCTTGTTGATTTTTCTATATGAGAATATATTGTATTGTATATTTATTATTACAATGATGAGTGTTCCATATATAGAGAACATATGGTGACCATCCATGAATGGATGTGTCCCTTGGATAATAAATAACTATTTATTATTATCATTTACTTATTATATATAGTATTTAATAATCAATAATTATATTATTAATTATTAATCTAAGAGAATGTCTTCCCGATGTTGTCCAAACATCAACACTCCCTCTCAACGAGGGAGACATTATGCATCATGCCAAGCTTGTCTCTTAAGTATAAAAACTTCACCCTAGACTCATGGCACTTGTCTGTCAAACTTGGGAGACATATATCTCCCACCTAAACCTAGGGGAAACTCCTTCTTCGTCTCTCCCTCTGAGCCAATTTACTCTTTATAAGATCAAGCTCACTCTGGGTCTACATGTACTAGCATGTAGGATCTTGATTATTTATCATTCCTTGTCAAATCACCATGACTAGGATAAATACCACACCATGATCATTCACCATAGGTACACACATGTGAGTGAATTTTGTTATGATGTTAACTGACACATGGAAATCACCTCAAGCACCTTGAGTCCATATCATTTATTGGCATGATCAAGGAAGGAATACACCTGGGCCCATTTACCACAAGTGCACCTTTATGATAAATTTATCTGATCTCCCTTCATCTACAACCCAATCTAGGAGAAGGTTCGCCTGATGTTGAAACATCAACAGTCCATGTTAGCTAGGGATGTATCTTTCCATAGTAGTACACAACTATTGTCCAGTGCTACACAACCACTGCTAGTAGCACACAACTACTGTATAGTGGCACATAGTCACTTCCAGTGATACACAACCAATGTATTAGTACAAAACTACTATCCAAAGACACACGCTCTTCACTAGTGGTACACAACCACCTTCGTAGAAAAAGGTTTTTCACACATGGAACTCCCATGTGGATTTCTAGAGGCTACTCCCTCTAGAAACACTAGGTTCAACTCCCCATAGTGTGTGACGTCAAGGTCAACTCCCTTGACATGTCCTCATGTTCTCTTCACAGGGGACGTTGGGATAGAAAATCCCAAACCCACTTATCCCTTCCCGGGTAAGTGCCCTCATAGATAAACTCAACTCAGTCATAGAGGAGTATGATCTAGAGAATAAATGTCACACATGGCACTCCCATGTGGACTTCTAGAGGCTACTCCCTATAGAAACACTAGGTTCAACTCCCCATAGTGAAATTAGGCTATCCCTTCTCAGATAAGTGTCCTTACATATCAACTCACTTATCCCTTCTCGGATAAGACAAAACCCACTTCTCCCTTCTCAGATAAGTGTCCCACTTATCCCTTCTCTTATAAGTGTCCTCACAAATCAACTCAACTCAGTCACAGAGAAATGTGATCTAGAGAATGTCTCTGGAACTTGCAAACATCAACACTCCCTCCCAATGAGGGAGGCATTCTTTTCCATTCCAAGTCTATCACGAAAGTACTCGAACTTCATCCTAGTTTGGTAAGAACATCAGCAACCTACTCATATGTAGAAAGGCACTGCACCATTACTTCCTTCCTCTGCACCATGTCTTGAATGTAATGGTACTTGATCTCAATGTGGTTTGATTTGTCATGAAACACTGGATTTTGTGAGATATTCACACAACTCTAGTTATCACAATGAATAATGGTGGAATCCAGCACATGTCCAAATAAATCTACAAGGATCTTGTGAGGCTGCACTACTTCACATATTTCCACACTCAATGCAATGTAATCTACTTTTGCGATGCTCAAAACCAAAAAAGTGTGTTTTCTGCTACACCAGAAAACCATGGCAGATTCCAAAGTGAAGCAACACTTGGAGGTGCTCTTCTTGTCCAATGTGATCCCTTCCCAATAAAAATCAGTATATCCCTGCAATATCATGTCAATATTGGAAGTATATCTCAAACCATTTCTAATTGTGCCTCACGGGTGTCTCAATACATGCTTTGTAGCAATCCAATGTGTCTGTCTCGGCTGAATCATAAAGTGGCTAAGTGCATTCACTGCATAGAAAATATATGGTATGGTATTAACCAAATACATCAATGATCCAATTAGTTGTTTGTACAAGGTCAGATCAATCTCTTCAAAATCAGAATAAGACAAGCTTAGTTTCTTCATATTCGTCACCATTGGTGTAGCCATGGGCTTGCAGTTCAACATCCCAAACTTCTTCAATATCTCAATTGTGTACTTCCCCTGACTCAGGAATATCTCATCAATTCTCTTCCACAACTCTAGTCCCAAGAAGTAGTGCATCATACCAAGGTCCTTCATCTCAAACTCATAGGCCAACGCATACTTTCATTTGGCAATAAGGCTCTATGTATCGATGAGAAATAAATCATCAACATAGAGGACCAAATCACGGACTCACCATTAAAATTCGTGTAGTATAGGTTGGGACAAAAAACACTTTTTTTGAAGCACAAAATCATCAATTTTCCATCAATCCTTGCATACCAAGCTCGAGGTTCATGCTTGATTCCATACAGTTCCTTCTTCACCTGCACACATGAGACTCCTTCTCATGTATCACGAAACCATCTAGTTTCTCGATGTATACTTCTTCTTCAATCTCTCCATTGAGAAAGGTTGTCTTCACATCTATATGATGTAGTATCCAACCCATGGATGCTACAAGGGACATAATCGTTCTGATGGAAGTGTATCGAACAACAAGAGAAAATGTCCCCTCATAATCTATTCCCTTTACCTAAGAGAATCCTCTAGCTGTGTGTTTGATCTTATAGATCCACTTTCGAAGTTACTATAGACTTTCCCTCTGATACTCCATAACTACTAAACATTGAGACTGGAAGTAACTTCTCTACCCTGTCAACAACTTCCCTCCTCTGGGGATACTCTCTGTGGAACTAGCTCCTCCACTCTCTCTCTGTAATTGCTTCCTCTACAATTTCTCTATCTGGAACTTGAGAGTGGCTTAATAATTGATCCCTATGGAGCTAGAGGTGACTCCTCCTCTGTCTCTTCTCCCTCTGAAATTGAAGGTAGCTCTTCCTCCTTCTCCGGAGGTAACTCAATCTTCACTCCCTTTGGATGTCGTACCACCTCCCTCTATGGGAATGTCTCTTTCCACGAACCTTCTTCTCATGAATTTCTTGCAATTTTCAGAGAATTAGTTCCTCATATTTATCAAGGGAACCCATATTTAAATAGGCTTCCGAACTTTTATAGAGTTATTGTTAGAGAGCTAGTCGATCTCCAACATCAATCGACTTATGCCAAGTTGATTCGTCTACTATCCACTCAATACAAACTTATAAATATGTTCAACTGATAGGTCATTCAATGTTGTTACTTCCAACTGGTCGATATCATTGTGGGCAATCCTTACATCGACCGTATTCAACTTCAGTTGAATCCTTCCAGGCAGTTCGGAAATGGATCATTCCTTTAATCCACACGCTCTTCAACCAACTATATATTAATAGATATATCCAAAATTGATCTTCATTTTCAAGTAGTCAATATAAGTCGATAAGTCAACTATACTTGGCCACATTTAGCGATCTCCAATCGACTATACTCCAGCTACATCCAAGCTTCTAAGTTGGTAGAGATGTGGGCCAATGCTTTCTATATGTGGTCGATCGTACATAAATATCGATAGCAGTCTCAATCAAACGATAAATAGGTTTGGAAATTTGGTCATGTTGAGTATGAAGAAATGTCATGGATCTCGATAAAGTATGCGTCTCATAGCTTTTGTTTCCATGGTTCTCCACTATCGACCTCCATTGCTGGTCTCTTTGAGCTTCTCTCCTTTAACTAATTTTCTATGAATCCGATAATTTTGTCGTCAAGATCTCCGACATTGCCAAAACTTTGATGTGTCCATGAGATCCTCCTCTCACTCTCTTCCTCAGAATATATATTCATTCATGCTCAAGAGATCCATACCAATAAGATTATCTCACAAGAAGCTCTCCATCAATACTCCAAAAGATATTCACAAGAAGCTCTCCATTGATCCACAAAAAGGATTCTCACCAAATGTACATTTTACAAGAGATCCGAGCTTCTTATTTATACTTTCATATTCTAGTTCACTTAACCCATTTTTAGGTTACTTAACCCATTTCTAGGTCACTTAACCTATTTTTCTTATTTTAGGGTTAATCACTTTCCATGAATAGAAAGTTCTCCAATACTTTATCATTTAAATATTCCTTCTTTATTTTGTCACTTTACTTTATCATTTAAATAATCTTTCTTGATTTTGTCACTTTACTTTATCATTTAAATAATGATTTATTCTTGTCAAGCACTTTGACTTCTTTGACCTTTTGGGGCTTCAATCCATCATATGGGGGTCCTTCAACTTCGTAGAGCCATAACTCTCAAACCGTGAGGAGTTATGTGACATTCCACATACCACCGGAAATGGAATGTCAAGCACTATCCATATAGGATAGTTTCACCAACAACTTCATTGATCTTCATCTCATTAATCCACATGCAAGCATGGGTCCTCCAACCGTTTTTCTAGGATAACTCAATCCGTAAAGCGTCTTCTCGTGATGGATTTCACCATAAGGGGACCACTTTGGAGTTCATCCATTTGTGCACCTTATCAACCATGATAAGACAATAATGATTCATCTTTGCATCAATTCACCACTACATCATATATATCAACTATGCATCATGTATCAATGACAACTCATTGATCCATCTTCATCAATGATCCATCTTTATCAATTGGTTTCCACTTGAACATCTATCATTCTCATCAAGGGCATCATATTAATGATCCATCTTTATCAATTGGTTTCCACTTGGACATCTATCATTCTCATCAATGCATATTCATTGTTCATCAATCATCAATCAATCAATTACTTGACATCAATCAATGACATCAATCAAACCAAACCATTTGCATCAATGACGTATGATCCAAAAATATCCCAAATAATCAAACCATTGGCATCAATGACAACATTATCCAACACAAACATCAATAGACACAACAAAAACATCTCCTATAAACACCCCATAGTTGTCTTTTAGTTTCATAGGGAACCTTAGCATGTGAAAACAAGGTTGATAGTTGGTTATTTAACTATCACTGCAAAATGTATGATGGTAATGTCTCTCTAAAAATATGATAATGAAGATAAATATTTATGGAATCCCCTATGCTAATAATTCTTCTATGTACTAGCGAGCAATTTTTTGGCATGATTTTAACAACAGGCCTGAACTACACAAGTTTGAAAAAGAAGTGTTGATATTTGATTGCGACCTTTTGTTTTTATCTGGAAGAATATGAATGATTGCAAAATACCAATGACAGTATAAAAGGAACAAATGTGAAACAAGTTTATAAACATTTTATGCTCGCAACAGGCCAGCATCCCCAACCTTGTAAATTTTGCAAGCATGAGATTATATTATCTCTTCATCTCAGTGGCAGTTTCATGGATAACATTTCAAGGAGAACTTTTGAATACCATGGGAGTTTTAGTAAAGAAGGTCACAGGCCTAAGATGCCTTCCTCCTTGTTTTATGAACTATGTAATGAGTTCTTTGGAAACAATAAACCAAGTTCTTCAGAAACAAAAAACTAATAGGGGTTAGATAACAGAAAGGACTGCCTATTAAAAATTTGAATCCAAATTGGCAAGTATTCAAAAAAATATTTTGAACCTAGTTTGGCTAGCATTGGCATTGGGCAGATACATTTTGACTAAAAAGAATAATTCCTCCATTTTCATCCCACACATGAGAGTATCACAACTTTAAAAGGGTTGATTGTTAATATGGAAAAGACAATGAAGAAAATATACATAAGAACTTGAGGATTTGAAACAAGAAAGAAATGGAACACCTGCATCTGATACAATTGTTGATTGAATATTCTCTATATCCCATTAAGCTAACGACGAGTCCAAGGGTGATATGGAATAAAATCATGTAATCATTGGCCAACAATAAAACAAAATATGTGGACTAGTTAAGAACACCAAATAATGTCAAGTACAAACATATATAATTTGAACCACGTAAATATTATATAAAAAGTCAAGTACTAAAATATACAATTTGAGTTTCCAACTGAGTATTCACTAATTCATAAAACATGATGATCACTAATCTCCATGAAAACAATACAACATCGGTCCATATTCTCAACAACAACATCATGTTGGACAACTGAGAGGGGGGGGTGAATCAGTTGTTACCGTGCTTAAACAATTATGCTTCTTTTAAAATCTTTGTTGAAACACTAAATGATGATCACAATAATGCAGGGAAATGAACAATGGCACATTCAGCATCAGTCACATATATGAGAAACACAAAGATAGATATTTCCTGAGGAAACCCATACAGGGTAAAAACCTCTTTTTCTTTATATGATAAGTAATAGTTACATTCTTTACATTATCATACATATGAGCACCAACTCATAATGAGTCTACAACCTCTATTTTGAAAGCTGCAACTTGCTGAGAGCACCAACTCTCTGTTTTCTCTAGCACCCACTAGAAGGAAGCACCAACTCCCTGGTTTCTCTAGCACCAACTAGAAGGAAGCACCAACTCCCTGAGTGTTTCCAGCACCAACTAGATGGAAGCACCAACCTGTATGACAGAGAACAAGAGTTATCCCTTGCACCACCCTGCCACCCTGGTTTCTTTGGCTGCAACCAGATGGAAGCAACAACTCCCTATGCTCAAGCACCCACCTGAACCTATGAGGACAACAATCCCCCCTAGCACCTCCCAACCACCCCGATATATAAATATTTTCTATTGAAACTTATTACAGTGATATAATGTTCAACAATGGCTTACTAGACTCATCACTGTTCTGCTCCATTTCATTGCTCTGTCTGCCTCACTGCCTTTCTGCACACATGACTTTCTCTGTCTATTATTCTTCTTTTTATGCTCTGTGCGCCATGTCAATTCACTGCACAGTTCCTCTTCTGTGCATTTCTATTTCTGCGCCCTGCCTCCTTGCTCACACTTCAATCCTTCTACATAGCGACCACAGCAACTCCAACAGCAACAGCAACAACCCCCTTCTCTTCTCTATACTGTGTATTGATAGCTTCTGTGCACCTTGTGCATGCAATGTTTGTAATGCCTCTGCATGCTGACTCCACGCCGTTATCCTCCACCTCTCAAGTGTTCTGTCTGATCATCATCGTGACTCTTCAACTTCTTTGGTGGTTCGCCCCGCGTGTCCAGCATCACTGTATGTTATCCTGAGATTCCTCAACCTCTCTAGCAGTTTGAGACTCTTTGTCTTCTCTGTGAAAATCGAACTCACTTTCTCTATTTCAGTTACAGGCCTCAATTCCCATCCATCTGTCAATCCCTTCTAAGAATAGTCTTCCTTCACCGGACGAAGCTTGGAGACTCTTCATCTCCTCTGGCGATCACACAGCGGTCTCTTCGACTTCTCTAGCAGACCTCATCAATGGTTTCTGGCAGTCTCACTGCGTCGTGCCTTAGTAGCCCTCCGATCTTGTTTAAATTCATCTACATTGTTGGATATGCAGCGAGCAAATCTAGACGGTCAGTATATGTGCTCTCATATATACGGTCGGGATTCGATTCTGGATCCCCCTTGCCATTCTATCTTTAAGCAGAGGGGGGGGTCCGGAATTGGGCGCGCATCTCTCGAGCGGTCAGGATTAAAGCACCTAGATCAACGATGCTCAAGTGATTCCAGACCCCCCTTACCTTTCTGTCTTTAATATGGGGGGGGGGTCCGGAATGGTGGAGTATTGACGAAGGGCCCCACTCTTATCTTGTCACCTTCTGTGTCATTCTCCACCTGACCGTGCGACAAGGCTCAGCTCCTCCTTGTCTTCTGACATCTGTCCATCTCTCCCTGATGTGACCAAGGGATGTGACCACAGCCTTATGCATAGGGCGCTTTTGCAATTTCACATTTCGCGAGTCTGGAGATGAAGCATCTCGACTCTCCAAGTCGTGATCCCCGATACCTCGTAATGGCGTGGGATCAACGGTCCTGATCAGAGCTTGATTCTAGGGCTAAAATTGCATCGCAATTTCGCATATCGCAAAATAGGCATTCTTGTTTCATTGTTTCTTTGAAATCTCTAAGTTGTGATCCCCGAAACTCCGACAAGGTGTCCATCTACTGACGTCATACGAGGATTGACATGTGTTGAATACTGCCACGTCTCACTATGATTCATGACTTACATGTGCCTGAAATGTTGAATCAGTCTGACACTTGTTATTACCTGATTGTGCCACGTGTCCCTAGCTGACGTGGTCTGTTGTCGTAAGTTGGGTCGACGGTCTAGATTGTTGGAAGATTGGTTGTTGTCATTGATGTCAACCCTAGTCATGGGTTTTGGACCGCAAGATTGATAAAGGTATTTGGACATGAAGGAAAATGCACATGCAGATACAACATCCATGGATGGATAGTATACATCATGTTGTTTCCGGTGGTATGTGGC
>ML805729.1:60081-80492 GCA_009831015.1 Picea engelmannii
ATATATATATAATATATATAATCCCTAACTCATATCCCCCGAGACTAATAATCCCTAAATCATAGCCCCCGAGACTAATAATTCCTAACTCATAGCCCCTGAGACATAAAATCCCTAACTCATATCCCTCGAGACTAATAATCCCTAACTCACAGCCCCCGAGACTAATAATCCCTAACTCATAGCCCCCAAGACATAAAATCCCTAACTCATAGCCCCCGAGACTAATAATCCCTAACTCATAGCCCCCGAGACATAAAATCCCTAACTCATAGCCCCCGAGACATAAAATCCCTAACTCATAGCCCCCGAGATATAGTCATGGATACATCCTTGTCACCTAACTGAGAGCGATGGGCATTAGAAAGGATAATATAGAGATACCCCAATTGGGAATAAATAATATTGTACAATTGTTCCTTTTGGATGGTTTCATCCTCATTTCTAGGCATAGTCATGGATACATCCTTGGTGATGAGGGGAAGAATGGATTCCAGGAACTACTCTATAAGAAATGGATCATTGATATTGGATTTTCACAAGGCACATCTTATTGGATCATCGATATTGGATTTTCACAAGGCACATTTTATAAGGTACATCATTGATATAAGGCACATTTTCACAAGGCACATCTTATATGGGATACTCTCTAGGTTTACCCTCAAACATTTGGATGTCAGAGGGATTTTTATTTGGAATATTGGACCAATTCATATCATGGAAGATAAGATCATTGATTAACTTGGTTAAATCATGGAGATTTAACCCTTCCATAAAAGTCACAAAAGGTTGGTTAGCATTGGCTCCAATATTGGTTCCATCATTAGTTACAGCCATGGTGGAACTTGGGTTGGAGGAAGATGAAGGAACATAAGGGGTAGAAATGGGTTCATAACTGCATGTACCAACACCCATCTATATCTGAATTCAAGCATCTCCATCCTATAAAAAGAAATGTCTCTAGCCTATAAGATAACTGGATTCACTCAAACAAAACCTAGTCTATGGATAAGAGCCTTCCAATCAACCAAAAATATAGGTAGTAAGGGTTCCCATGTGGATGAGTGAAGGCACATAAGAGACAATTATAACTAGGAGACGTCATGTGATAAAATCCCAATGCCATGAAGAAATCTATCTTAAGTGTCCCCCCTATCTTAGGTGTTACCAAGCATACACCAAGCATAATACTTATCTTAGGTGTTACCAAGCATACACCAAGCATAATACTTATCTTAGGTGTTACCAAGCATACACCAAGCATAATACTTATTTTAGTTTTAGCTTGGTGGCATGAACCAAGCATACAATTTAAGGTGTGGGATGTGTGCACGTGCGGTGTGACTAACTTGAAATGAAAATTCTTGCAAACGAAAGTAAATTACAATTAGTTGAAATTAAAACTATTGAGAAAGTAAGTAACCAAGATAAATACTAAATTAAATGATTTTTTATTTATCTAAGTTACCCTTCAAATATGAAATGTACTTGCGAATATTTAGAATCCAATCCTTAGGGGGTTTTCTTCTCAATCCTTATGAATTTATTAAAGAAAATACCTAATCCACAACAAAAGAATCCAAAAATAAACCTACAGGTCCTAAAGAACACTTAAAAAGATGGAACAAAAACCTAAAAATTTAAAAAGTGAGTTTCGAGAGCCCTTGCAGAAACTCACCTAGAAAGTTGTGTTGGCAATGCAGAGTATGCCCCCTATTCCTATGTCGTTCAATGTAGATAACATGCCAAAAAAAAAATTGGTCAATGAAAATAACATGCCAAAAATTGTGTTGGTCAATGCAATTAATAACCCCCAAAAATGCATTGGCACCTAAGGGTTTCCAGATAGTTGTGAGCTAGTCTATGAGGCAAATATGAGTGGTTTTCGACATTTGTTTCCTGAAAACACTGCACATAAAGTATGCATGAGCTATATCAATATGGTGGGGATGGAGAAAGGGAAATAAAATAATATGGGAAGGACCAAATGACTGTTGTAAGCTAGGACTTCTCGCCTAATGAGAATATGGTTAACAAAGCGAGGAATTTCGACACATACAAAAGGTAACTTAGATCACCTGTAAGCTTGTTTTCCACCAAAGATCACACTGTAGCGAACAAATGGATAATTGGGAACAAATCGATGACTCCACATGATGAATTGATGATGGAAGAAAGTGGGTGTGATAATTTGTATAAGATATTTGGAGAATCATAATTTTTAAGGTGCTAGGCCTATTCCTATGCACCACGGTGAGATCACCTTTCATTGACAGTCAATGTATTGATCCTTTTTAGTTTTGGGATGATAATTAAAGGCTAGGAACGAAAAGGCCCACATCAAGTGAAGGAACAAAATTAAGAAGGTACATGCATTGTCCCGTTCCATGTCAACAACAATGCATCCATTCACTGGGAACAAATCGATGACTCCACTAAATTAGGGTTTATGGTTTACATGATGAATTGATGATGGAAGAATTGGGTGTGTGAGTCAAATTTGAGTCCAGAACCCCTCCCATGTCGTTAAGTCATGCGAATAGTCTATCCATGAAAATTTTCAATGCAGTGAGAAACAGTTTGAAAAAATTTCAACGTTAGCCCCATTCACAGGTCATTGTTGCCCGTGTTTAGTCCTAGTACAATTTCCTTGTAAACTTTGTATAAGATATTTGGAGAATGATAATTTTGAAGGTGCTATGACTAGTCCTACACACCATGGCGATATCACCTCTCAATGACAGTCGGTGTATTGATCCCTTTTATTTTTGGGTTGTTAGTATTTTCAATTGCACGCACCTTTCAATCTAGTCAAAGTTGATCAATTAATGTCTCTTGTTATTGTGGGGTTATAAAGCCTCATGATCCCAATGACCACATGCCTCCAACCTTCCAATATAATGATTGTTGGGTGACAACATTTATGAAGGGTGATGACTAAGACTAGGGGAAACTTTCAATTCAAGGCTAGGAATGACCAGGCCCACATCAAGTGAAGGAAGAAAATTAAGAAGGTACATGTGTTGTCCCATTCCACGTCAACAACAACGCATCCATTCACTGGGAACAAATCGATGACTCCACTAAATTAGGGTTTATGGTTTACATGATGAATTGATGATGGAAGAAAGTGGGCGTGTGAGTCAAATTTTAGTCCAGAAACCCTCTCATATCGTTAAGGCATGCGAATAGTCTATCCATGTCAAATTTCAATGCAGTCGGAAACAGTTTGAAAAAATTTCAACATTGGCCCCATTCATAGGTCATTGTTGCCCGTGTCTAGTCCTAGTACAATTTCCTTGTAAAATTTGTATAATATGTTTGGAGAATGATAATTTTGAAGGTGTTAGGCCTATTCCTACACACCACGGTGAGATCACCTCTCATTGACAGTCAGTGTATTGATCCCTTTTAGTTTTGGGTTGTTAGTATTTTCAATTGCACGCACCTTTCAATCTAGTCAAAGTTGATCAATTAATGTCTCTTGATATTGTGGGGTTATAAAGCCTCATGATCCCAATGACCACATGCCTATAACCTTCTAATATAATGATCGTTGGGTGACAACATTTATGAATGGTGACGACTAAGACTAGTGGAAACTTTCAATTCAAGTCTACGAATGACCAGACCCACATCAAGTGAAGGAAGAAAATTAAGAAGGTACATGCATTGTCCCATTCCATGTCAACAACAACGCATACATTCACTGGGAACAAATCGATGATTCCACTCAATTAGGGTTTATGGTTTACATGATGAATTGATGATGGAATAAAGTGGGCATGTCAGTCAAATTTGAGTCTAGAAACCCTCCCATATTGTTAAGGCATGCAAATACTCTATCCATGTCAAATTTCAATGCAGTCAGAAACAGTTTGAAAAAATTTCAACGTTGGCCCCATTCACAGGTCATTGTTGCCCGTGTCTAGTCCTAGTACAATTTTCTTATAAAATTTGTATAATATATTTGGAGAATGATAATTTTGAAGGTGTTAGGATTATTCCTACACACCACGGTGAGATCACCTCTCATTGACAGTCAGTGTATTGATTCCTTTTAGTTTTGGGTTGTTAGTATTTTCAATTGCACGCACCTTTCAATCTAGTCAAAGTTGATCAATTAATGTCTCTTGTTACTGTGGGGTTATAAAGCCTCACGATCCCAATGATGACATGCCTCCAACCTTCTGATGTAATGATCGTTGGGTGACAACATTTATGATGGGTGACGACTAAGACTAGGGGAAACTTTCAATTCAAGGCTAGGAATGACCAAGCCCACATCAAGTGAAGGAAGAAAATTAAGAAGGTACATGCATTGTCCCATTCCATGTCAACAACAATGCATCCATTCACTGGTAACAAATCGATGACTCCACTAAATTAGGGTTTATGGTTTACATGATGAATTGGTGATGGAAGAAAGTGGGTGTGTGAGTCAAATTTGAGTCCAAACACCCTCCCATATAGTTAAGTCATGTGAATAGTCTATCCATGCCAAATTTCAATGCAGTCAGAAATACTTTGAAAGCATTTCAATGTTGGCCCCATTCACAGGTCAGTGTTGGTCATGTCTAGTCCTAGTACAATTTCCTTGTAGAATTTGTATAATATATTTGGAGAATGATAATTTTGAAGGTGATAGGCCTATTCCTACACACCATGGAGAGATCACCTCTCATCGACAGTCGGTGTATTGATCCCTTTTAGTTTTGGGTTGTTAGTATTTTCAATTGCACGCACCTTTCAATCTAGTCAAAGTTGATCAATTAATGTCTCTTGTTACTGTGGGGTTATAAAACCTCATGATCCCAATGACCACATGCCTCCAACCTTCTAATATAATGATCATTGGGTGGAAACATTTATGAAGGGTGACAAATAAGACTAGGGGCAACTTTCAATTAAAGTCTAGGAATGACCAGGCCCACATCAAGTGAAGGAATAAAATTAAGAAGGTACATGTGTTGCCCCATTCCATGTCAACAACTACGCATCCATTCATTGGGAACAAATCGATGACTCCACTAAATTAGGATTTATCATTTACATGATGAATTGATGATGGAAGAAAGTGGGTGTGTGAGTCAAATTTGAGTCCAAAAACCCTCCCATATCGTTAATGCATGTGAATAGTCTATCCATGTCAAATTTCAATGCAATCAGAAACAGTTTGAAAAAATTTAAATGTTGGCCCCATTCACAGGTCATTGTTGCCCGTGTCTAGTCCTAGTACAATTTCCTTGTAAAATTTTTATAAGATATTTGGAGAATGATAATTTTGAAGGTGCTAGGCCTATTCCTACACACCACGGAGAGATCACCTTTCATTGACAGTTAGTGTATTAATCCCTTTTAGTTTTGGGTTGTTAGTATTTTCAATTGAACACACCTTTCAATCTAGTCAAAGTTGATCAATTGATGTCTCTTGTTACTGTGGAGTTATAAAGCCTCATGATCCCAATGACCACATGCCTCCAACCTTCTAATATAATGATCGTTGGGTGACAACATTTATGAAGGGTGATGACTAAGACTAGGGGAAACTTTCAATTCAAGGCTAAGAATGACGAGGCCCACATCAGGTTAAGGAATAAAATTAAGAAGGTACATCCATTGTCCCATTCCATGTCAACAGCAACGCATCCATTCACTGGGAACAAATCGATGACTCCACTAAATTAGGGTTTATGGTTTAGATGATGAATTGATGATGTAAGAAAGTGGGTTTGTGAGTCAAATTTGAGTCCAAAAACCCTCCCATATTGTTAAGGCATGTGAATAGTCTATCCATGTCAAATTTCAATGCAGTCAGAAATAGTTTGAAAAAATTTCAACGTTGGCCCCATTCACAGGTCATTGTTGCCCATGTCTAGTACAAGTACAATTTCCTTCTAAAATTTGTATAAGATATTTGGAGAATGATAATTTTGAAGGTGTTAGGCCTATTCCTACACACCACGGCGAGATCACCTCTCATTGGTAGTCGGTGTATTGATCCCTTTTAGTTTTGGGTTGTTAGTATTTTTAATTGCACGCACCTTTCAATCTAGTCAAAGTTGATCAATTAATGTCTCTTATTACTATGGGGTTATATAGCCTCATGATCCCAATGACCACTTGCCTCCAACCTTCTGATATAATGATCGTTGGGTGACAACATTTATGAAGGGTGACGACTAAGACTAGGGGCAACTTTCAATTCAATGCTAGGAATGACCAGGCCCACATCAAGTGAAGGAAGAAAATTAAGAAGGTACATCCATTGTCCCATTCCATGTCAACAACAACGCATCCATTCACTGGGAACAAACCGATGACTCCGCTAAAATAGTGTTTATAGTTTACATGATGAATTGATGATGGAAGAAAGTGGGTTTGTGAGTCAAATTTGAGTCCAAAAACCCTCCCATATCATTAAGGCATATGAATAGTCTATCCATGTCAAATTTCAATGCAGTCAGAAACAGTTTGAAAAAATTTCAACATTAGCCCCATTCATAGGTCATTGTTGCCCATGTCTAGTACAAGTACAATTTCCTTCTAAAATTTGTATAAGATATTTGGAGAATGATAATTTTGAAGGCGTTAAGCCTATTCCTACACACCATGGCGAGATCACCTCTCATTGGTAGTTGGTGTATTGATCCCTTTTAGTTTTGGGTTGTTAGTATTTTTAATTGCACGCACCTTTCAATCTAGTCAAAGTTGATCAATTAATGTCTCTTGTTACTATGGGGTTATATAGCCTCATGATCCCAATGACCACATGCCTCCAACCTTCTGATATAATGATCGTTGGGTGACAACATTTATGAAGGGTGACGACTAAGACTAGGGGCAACTTTCAATTCAATGCTAGGAATGACCAGGCCCACATCAAGTGAAGGAAGAAAATTAAGAAGGTACATGCGTTGTCCCATTCCCTGTCAACAACAACGCATCCATTCACTGGGAACAAATCGATGACTCCACTAAAATAGTGTTTATAGTTTACATGATGAATTGATGATGGAAGAAAGTGGGCGTGTGAGTCAAATTTGAGTCCAAAAACCCTCCCATATCATTAAGGCATGCAAATAGTCTATCCATGTCAAATTTCAATGCATTCCAAAACAGTTTGAAAAAATTTCAACGTTGGCCCCATTCATAGGTCACTGTTGCCCGTGTCTAGTCCTAGTACAATTTCCTTGTAAATTTTGTATAAGATAATTGTAGAATGATACTTTTGAAGGTGTTAGGCTTATTCCTACACACCACGGCGAGATCGCCTCTCATTGACAGACGGTGCATTGATCCCTTTTAGTTTTGGGATTTTAGTATTTTCAATTGCATGCACCTTTCAATCTAGTCAAAGTTGATCAATTAATGTCTCTTGTTATTGTGGGGTTATAAAGCCTCATGATCCCAATGTCCACATGCCTCCAACCTTCTGATATAATGATCATTGGGTGACAACATTTATGAAGGGTGACGACGAAGACTAGGGGAAACTTTCAATTCCAGGCTAGGAATGAAGAGGCCCACATCAAGTGAAGGAAGAAAATTAAGAAGGTACATATGTTGTCCCATTCCATGTCAACAACAATGCATCCATTCACTGGGAAAAAATCGATGACTCCACTAAATTAGGGTTTATGGTTTACATGATGAATTGATGATGGAATAAAGTGGGCGTGTGAGTCAAATTTGAGTCCAGAAACCCTCCCATGTCATTAATGCATGCAAATAGTCTATCCATGTCAAATTTCAATGTAGTCAGAAACAGTTTGAAAAAATTTCAACATTGGCCCCATTCATAGGTCATTGTTTCCCGTGTCTAGTCCTAGTACAATTTTCTTGTAAAATTTGTATAATATATTTGGAGACTGATAATTTTGAAGGTGTTAGGCTTATTCCTACACACCACGGCGAGATAAACTCTCATTGATAGTTGGTGTATTGATCCCTTTTAGTTTTGGGTTGTTAGTATTTTCAATTGCATTCACATTTCAATATAGTCAAAGTTGATCAATTAATGTCTCTTGTTACTGTGGGGTTATAAAACCTCATGATCCCAATGACCACATGCCTCCAACCTTCTGATATAATGATTATTGGGTGACAACATTTATGAAGGGTGATGACTAAGACTAGGGGAAACTTTCAATTCAAGGCTAGGAATGACCAGCCCTAGATCAAGTGAAGGAGGAAAATTAAGAAGGTACATGTGTTGTCCCATTCCATGTCAACAACAACGCATCCATTCACTGGAAACAAATCGATGACTCTACTAAATTAGGGTTTATGGTTTACATGATGAATTGATGATGGAAGAAAGTGGGTGTGTGAGTCAAATTTGAGTCCAGAAACCCTCCCATATCGTTAAGGCGTGAAAATAGTCTATCCATGTCAAATTTCAATGCATTCAGAAACAGTTTGAAAAAATTTCAACGTTGGCCCCATTCACAGGTCATTGTTGCCCGTGTCTAGTCCTAGTACAATTTCCTTGTAAACTTTGTATAAGATATTTGTAGAATGATAATTTTGAAGGTGATAGGCCTATTCCTACACACCACGGCGAGATCACCTCTCATTGACAGTCAGTGTATTGATCCCTTTTAGTTTTGGGTTGTTAGTATTTTCAATTGCACGCACCTTTCAATCTAGTCAAAGTTGATCAATTAATGTCTCTTGTTATTGTGGGATTATAAAGCCTGATGATTCCAATGACCACATGCCTCCAACCTTTTGATATAATGATCGTTGGATGACAACATTTATGAAGGGTGACAACTAAGACTAGGGGCAAATTTCAATTCAAGGCTAGGAATGACCAGGCCCACATCAAGTGAAGGAAGAAAATAAAGAAGGTACATGCGTTGTCCCATTCCATGTCAACAACAACGCATCCATTCACTGGGAAAAAATCGATGACTCCACTAAATTAGGGTTTATGGTTTACATGATGAATTGATGATGGAAGAAAGTGGGCATGTGAGTCAAATTTGAGTCCAAAAACCATCCCATATCGTTACGGCATGCGAATAGTCTATCCATGTCAAATTTCAATGCATTCAGAGACAGTTTTAAAAAAAAATCAGCGTTGGCCCCATTCACAAGTCATTGTTGCCCGTGCCTAGTCCTAGTACAATTTCCTTGTAAAATTTGTATAAGATATTTGGAGAATGATAATTTGAAGGTGTTAGGCCTATTCCTACACACCATGGCGAGATCACCTCTCATTGACAGTTGGTGTATTGATCCCTTTTAGTTTTGGGTTGTTAGTATTTTCAATTGCACACACCTTTCAATCTAGTCAAAGTTGATCAATTAATGTATCTTTTTACTGTGGGGTTATAAATCCTCATGACCCCAATGATGTTGTGGGGAAATTATACCCTACGGACTAACAAGCTAGGGCTTAAACTTGCATGTAGATCATGACCCTTAAGAAATTACTTTTAACCTTCTACCCCAAACCTAAAACCCTTTTTCACATGAAAACATGGAAAGAACTGACTAACCTTTTTATCGACGTTTGGTGTAGATCCTTCGTTGTGCTTTATCTCCTTGCTTCTGCTTCTCCTTCCAAAGATGATCCTGCAATCAAGACAAAAACACTACGCATGCATGCTATTGTTCTACTAGAGGGTTAGAGATTAAGCATAAATAAAATAAAATATATAAGACTCGTACATTGGGACGGGAAAAGTATTCTTTATTAATCTCAAGATAAATCAACTTACAATAATCATAGATATTGGCCACCGTTCCTTGATCCCGATACTAGGCTCCTCCTCTTCTTTGTCCTCCAACTGCTTTTCTTGAATTCTCCTAAAGCTTGAGGAAAGGCTAAAGGGTTGGGACAAAACAGATTCGGAAATTGGGCAGAGTTTCTTTGCTATGATTTTCCTCCTTCCAAATAGTACCCCTACACCTCCTTTTATAGGCTAGAAGGAGCTAGGGTTTTTGACAAACACTCGGCCATGCATGGCCAGGAGTTTCAGTTAACTGACCCATAGCTTTTTGTCCCGTCGGAAACTTTCCGTTTTTTGTGATTCTGAAGGCAAACGCGGGTTGTAGTGGTCCTGCTAGCGTTTGCCCGTGGGCTGTAGTGGGCCTACTATCATTTGCCTGCGGGCTGTAGTGGGCCTGCTAGCATTTACTTTTTAAAAATGGAGTTTTTAGAAGAGTTGTTAAGTAGTTTTTTGGCAAAGAAGGGATATGAGTTGGCCTGATGCCAGGTAAGCATGTGTGGTCCAATTTAGGGTTATAACAGATGCCCCCTAATGTGTAAGGTCATAAGAGCATCTGATGGTTGAAATACATTACCAATTCTTTACCAATCTGTACTGATATGCTGGATGAGTGAGCCCAGGAATCAGGAATCAGGAGGTGTCGTCTGCAAAAAATATCAAATGTCTCATCGAGGCAGGCATACCCATGCTCGGGATAAAATAGAACCATGGATACCAATAAAATACATTGTAGATCCATGTCAAATAACTATAAAGAGTAGCCACGAACAATACACAACGGAGCTACATCGCAAAATCAGAAAGATATACATAGAAAGTATCCATCTCCCAGAAGCTGATTTGGCTTGATGGTTGTACTTCAGAGCTCGAGCAACAACTTCAAAGTCTTCTAAACTTGGGTAGGAGTGTAATGTGAGTGTACGACTGCACTACCCAGAGGTCTTCGACGGCTCGTCGGTTATGGACTTGATAATCTTGATGATCGGACTGAAGGCTTCAGTGATTTCAAACAAACACTTGATTGGACGTTCAGTATGGCCAGGTATGTGGACAAGAGACATATTTCAGAGGGGTCGACTCAGGCTTAGTGACAAACTTCCCTTGGAAAAAAGCACGACAAGTGATAAGACTCGGGCAGCATATTTGTTAATCATAAGTCTACGAAGCAGGAGGAAACGCAAACTCTCCATAAGTTTGGAAGAGTAACCAAATGGTGGAGGACACAACTCTGTATAGCGAGCAAAGCTTCCTAAGGTCGTACTACATCCCAAAGTCTGATGAATCAAATGGACAGATGTGATTTATCCAAGGGTGACTCATGATGTTGCCAATAAAGAAAATACTTTTCCCATCCTCTTTTTGGGGTATATTTGATTCTTTTTGTTCTTTTTGATGATTTTGAAAGAATAAAGGAATAATACGTTACAATGGAGGACCGAGCACAGAAAACATACAAGCTCAAGGAACAAGGACAAGACTAATGTTCTAGGAAATGATACTCAGGAAAAATCCTCCAGTGGCCAAAGGTGTTAAGACGCAAAGACAAACTGTTACTAGCCTGAAGGGTAAAGGATGCAAATGCGGTTGATAGAACACACAATGGTAACGTCCTTCGATGTAAGTTTAACGAGCCCAAAGAAGGGAAGCTCGATGGTTTTTCATATTTAGAGAGTCTGAAAAAGCATAAAAGGAAACTCCATTGGGGTACCTTTTTCGACAATAGTCTAGTCGGTTTGAAAAAGGGGTAAACTAGCACCGATTAGACGTCAATTCAAAACCATTTTAACGAGTGTGACACAGATAAGATCACTCGGCTATTTTTTCAATTTTAAGGAGTCTGAAAAAAGCTTAACTATGGACTCCGTCGGGAATATTCTTCTGGACCATTTTAATGAGTGTGAAAGAATAAGGTCACTCGGCGATCTTTTCAATTTTAGGGAGTCTGAAAAGAGCTTAACTATGGACTCCGGGGGGGTTTCTTTTTCGTAAATTTAGTCCTTCAGTCCCGAAAAAGGGATAAAATTATACCTGAGGATACTCTTCTAAATAATGGGAATTCAATAGAGTATTCCTTTGTTCGTACAGTTGACCGTCCGGACCGAAAAAGGGGTAAACCACCGCCGGACAGACGTGACTTCAGATTTCAGTTTAACGAGCGTGAAAGGCCACAAGATCGCTCGGCAATCTTTTCATGTTTAGAGGGTCTGAAAAGGGATTAAAAGGAGACCCGTTTAAGGAACGTTCTTCTGGACCAATTTAACGAGTGTGAAGAAACAAGGTCACTCGGCAATCTTTTCATCTTTAAGGAGTCTGAAAAGGGATTAAAGAAGACTCCACGATGGTTACTTTTCTCAGTTAATCCGGACGAGATCGAAAAGAATAAATGCAGTCTCGTCAGATGTTTCTTTTGGGTCTCAAAGCGAGCTTGAAGAACAAAAAAGGTAGCCCATGATCGACACTTTGTGGGTCGATGTCAGGTATCGCTTCGTAAGACCAGGAAAAAACGTCACGGAATTCTTGGAAAAAATCCGTGTAAATCTGAATCTCTTCGGGGGAGCAATCCTCTCCGATGAATACATTCTCCATGACGCCAGGCTTTCGGTAGATGTTAATAGGTATAATTTCAGCGATAGTCTCCATATTTCCCTCAGCATAAATTTCTTGTGTAGCTAAGAGATTAATAGGACATGGTTGATCTCCCATCATGGTGATAGTGAATTCTCCGGCCTCGATTCGGCTTAACGCTAGGAGGAAATATGATCTGTGATGAAGATCTTCCCAAGGTTTGTCCAGACTAGTCATTG
Source organism: Picea engelmannii (assembly GCA_009831015.1). NCBI lineage: Eukaryota > Viridiplantae > Streptophyta > Pinopsida > Pinales > Pinaceae > Picea > Picea engelmannii. The sequence continues at coordinate 72,632 of ML805729.1, forward strand.
CTTCGATTACAGCTTCGTCAGAAGGCAAGACTAAGTCTAACAAATCGGTGGTAGCAAGAGAACCCTGATCCCAGAGAGGCTCAAGAAGTGGATCCAACTCTTGTGCGGGAGTCGGATCAGGAGTAGCTGAAGTTTGCTGGACTAAAGAGTACGTTACTTCAGTGGCCGACAAGGGCATGGACATGCCAGCGTGCCCTGTCTCATCCATCATGGCTGATGGGGAAGGAAGAATCCACGGATCATGAAATTAAGTCATGTGGAACGACGAGACGTGAAAAATCTCAGCCTTGTGGTGAGTCAATATAAACTTGATGTCGCCATGAGGAGGTGGGTAATCGAAAGTACCCATCAAAGATGGGCACAAACCAACTCCTACGTTAACGACACCAGCTTGAGGATTATCAATCATGGGAACCGTGGATGCCCCCAAGGTTGGGTCAGGTCTCGAGAAGGACAATTGATCAATGGTCACTATCCGGCCCTCGTGTGGAAACAACAAGACTCGAAAAACTGTAGCGACCACAGCTTGCATAGAATAAGTCCAACTACGACCTAACAAGAGATTGTAGTTGAGGGGGGCATCGACTACCTCTACTTCGACGCACACGGTCTTTCCTCCTAACTGCACAGGGAAAGAAGGAATGATTCCATGTGGTCAGAAAGAACGACCATCGAAAGCAGTGAGGAGAGTCAGTGATGGAGACAACTCGGGTTGACCAATGGATTTCCAGCATGCTAACGACATAACGCAAGTCGAAGCGCCCTCGTCGACCACTGTGCAGAAGATATTCCATGTAAAAGTTTCTGTGGGATGAGCCACTACTACCTGAAACGCGACGTGGTAAGGAAGACGAGGTTTCAAGTCAGTCGTATCTAACATGATGGTACCCGGGTTACAAGTCTTAGTAGAGCCTAAAGAAGTCAACAAGGCTTTTTGCTGAGCAGGGCAACTTTGGAGGACCTCCAAAGCAGACATAGCACAAGCGGTTTGGGATAAATCTTCCACCATAGAGTAGTTCTGGGCAGCCCTTGCGTTTGGATTATGAGAAGCTCTCTTAAACGCACCTTTTGGAATGTGTGTCATCGTTTCTCCCAACGTCTTCTCAATCTGTAGAGGAAGAGATGGGATCTCGGCTTCTTTTCCCTTCTCAGAGGTGTTTGGTTTACTATAGTCATGCGCTCTAGTCATAATTAAAGAATCACCCCTAACCATATATACGTTCGTAGAAGAGGAGCTATTTGGAGGAGGGCAGTTTTCTTGGCTACCCCCTTCGGCACTTGTAGAGGCTTGAGTTAAATTTTGCCCATGCTGAAATGGGTTAGTCAACACGGCTTGTTGTTGCTGTGTGACAAACTTCTAGGCCTCTACAAGTCGAGGACATAGATGGGTCGGGTGGTATTCCGCACACAAATTGCACCGATACCTCACCTTTCGTTTTTCCGTAGTGCCCTCGCCAGCATTATCAATGGGTTTTTTATCCCCCTTACCCTTCTTGCGTTGTTTTTTCTTCCCTTCAGGCTGCTGGGTGGACTTTGGGTTAGTCGTCTGTATGGAGTGTACTTCCGTTGTTTGGGTAGGAGGAGCAGCCAAAGTAGTAGTCTGGCTGGCCGCTGAGTATTGGATAGATAACTGTTGCAATTGCTTTGTCAATTGCTCAGCGGGCTTGGTTTGTGCCGAACCAACCATGTCGTCGGCATGTGGTCCGGCTCTCTGTCTGGTTTTATCCAGTATCGATCGTGGTGCATCCGGCAGGATGTTGTACAATAGACCAGACTGAGAATAGATAAGCTCAAATTGTTGAGCCCTCATGATGGCATCTTCTTCGGAGAAAACCCCCGAAGTTGCGACGTCTTTGGATAATTGTGGTACTAAAGACTTAAGGAACCACTCAAGCAGGAATTCTGGTGGAACTGGTACTTTGATAAGACTCTTTCGGCATTGCCACTCTCGAATATGATCCGAGATATGGTCCGCTCTCGTCTGCTCGAAATTGGATAGAAATTTTGTGTCGGCGTCGTATCTCACAGGTAACTGGAAATGGTTAAGGAAGGCCATCGCCAGTTCGCCAAAAGAAGAGTATCATGAACGATCAAGCTCTATGTACCATTTCGCGGCACTCCCAATAAGAGTGCGTTGAAACAATCGTAACTGGACGGAGTCATCTTTCAGTGAGTTAGATGAACACCAAAGGTGGAAAGTAGTCACGTGATCACCTGGATCTTCGTTAGGCTTGGCCTCGAACTTTGGAATGTCCGAAGGCAACTTTGTTGGCATAGGAGGCCAACACGGATCGTGACAGATAGGATCATTTAACAACCGTGTCAAATCTGGCAAGTTTAACGTCGCCAAGAATGGTAGTTTGGGTTGCTGTTGATAGCCTGGAAAAAGGGGTCCTGGAGTTTGACTGGCACCAGGTTGGCAGGAAAAGTTTGGCTGTTGGCCCGGGTTCTGATAGAAACCATGGCCCTGACCAGCGTAAGGGTTTTGCATCTGTGGAGACATCATTGGCTGATTCCCCATAAAGGACATAGGATGTTGGGCATTCATCATGTTTGACGGACTTTGGGAAGGATTACTCCTTGCCAGTCCTGATGAGAGAGGCATAGAAGTCTTCCCGGGGTTCCATTGACTGTGGAAGGAATTACCCCAGAACGACATTCCATAGGAAGGAACAGATCCTTGTCCTGAGTTCCAAGGTCCTTGTATATGTGCCCCCGGCGCAGGAATAGTACCATGCATCGAAGTAGACTGTCCAAAAATGGGTGTGCCCCCAGATGGGAAAGAAGTAGATGCGAAAGTGTTATTACCAAACGTCCTGTTCCAAACAAACGGTGACGAACCTACCAGCTAAGATTGCGCAGGTGTTCCTTGACTCCCAGCTCCAAAGAAACTTGTGTGTAGGCTGCCCGGCGGACTGTTGATGCAGACCACCGAGCGAAGGGGAAAAAGGAGAAATATGGCCTCCGGCGTAAGGAAAAGCGTTAAAAGGGACAGGAATTCCCCCAAGTTGACCTTGCAGAGGAGCGTTAGAGCTCCCTGCCCCCAGACCCAAAGTCTGTAAAGTGGAGTGAGTGAGTGTAGGACTTGTACCTGAACTAGGCATACCATATGAAAATGGAGGACATGTCGCACTAGGGGTGAATGGAGGTGTGGCTGCCGCGATAGATGGGGTCGGTCCACTGTGCGATGTAGTTGCGGCCGAGACCGTGGTGGTTCGGACCATCGACAAAGGCAAGTTAGGAGAATCTTCTCCTGTGGTAGCAACGGAGATGGGAACGGAAGAATTCCCATAGGAAGTAACAGCGTTTGTTGTCATAGATGTATGAGGCACTGACAGGCGTTCGTAAAGTTGAATTGGCACAATAACTTGCGGCCAAGTATCAGTGGTTGAGGTTTCAACCGAGCCAAGATTGGTGGTTGATTCCTCCGGTAGTTGTTTGGGCTCAATAATTGGTAACCCGGTTTCTTTGAAAGACCCTTGTTGGTCTAGCTTCCGCCTCAATGGTGGCGGGGGTGGCTCCAGTATAACCGGCGGCAGGCCCAGAAGCCTTCGTGACCGGTGGAGCTATGAATCCTCCACTGTGTGAGAAGATCCATGACATGCTAAGGTATTCTACACGACCAAACAGTAACACTCACTAAAAGAAGCCCCTATGAGATAATACAAGAAAACACTAACTATTTTGAAGAACAGTTACAACAACCAACACTAGAGCAACTTACCGATGCAAGTGCAACTTGAATACGGAAGCACCCTCCGGGTATACTCTGCAAAGCGTGGCCCGATGTTTGTCCTAGGTATCGCGGTATACCCCCGCAGTCACCTGTGTATGTCCCTAGATAAGATTAGCAACTAGTTTGCCAGCACGTGAACAGTCACCAGGCGGGTACAGTCGATAGTCGAGTAGACCACAATGAGCAGGGTATCAAGCCTGAAACCTGTCAAGGGTATCGAGAGCAAATGGTCTGGAAGACAACTGAGGACCTCGAATGGATTTGAGACCCACGAAGCTCCGTGGCAAATGCAAATGACGGAATCCCTCAACAAATCCTCGATATGTGTTCTCCACTATGCTTAGTCCAGCTTTGGAGGGGTTATCTCTGCTACCTTTCCTTACGCGACCTCGTGTTTAGCCTCTGTGTTAGAGGGGGGTCCTGGATAACTTTCCGTAACTGGACTTCTACAGTCCCTATGACAGACTCCAATGTTTGGTTTGAGTGGCCTTGGAGGATTTACTCTCCAACCTATTCGAAGGCCCTAGTCCTGAGCTAGTGTATGAACCCTACAAACAAAAAGTCTAATAGTTTTTAATTAGCGTTGCTTTTAATGGGCTTTTTACGTCACAAGGTCTGAAGGTGAAACTGATGGTGTGTAAAGACTCAAAGAAAAAATGAAAAAGAAATGCTTGGAAACAAAAACTTTTACGAAAATGCAAAAACCAACAACTTTTCAACAAGAAAGACTTCTTTTCCTTTCGAATTTTCTAAGATTTCATGCAGAAAAACATCAAGGAATTTCCCTCAATCTGAGAGATACTTATGCGCTAAATGCACTGCAAAACTTATGAAAAAGGATTCTTCCTAGCTACTGATGCAACAACACAATCTTCAAACCAAGAAGAAAATGAAAAAGAGAAAAAAAAAATTTATTTAATTGCAAAATCAAGCAAAAAGGGGAAAATGCCGACAAGCACAAAACCAAGAAAACAAAATAAAATTTTGGCTTAAAGCGCAAATCGCGAAGAACCAGAGCAAAGACACTCAAAGGTAATCAAGAAATCACTGATTCTAACACTTGTCTAAAAACCATAAAACAAATTTTTCTTTTTTCTTTTCTATCAAAACATCAACTAAGAAAAACACAGGCTAAAGAGTAGAGGTCCTAACCTGCTGACTATGTAGCCCCAGACTCAAACCCCTGAGAGGAACACTTCTCACCACAGGAGGGGTTGACTGCCCCACCCAAGCTTAAAAGCAACCAATCAAGCCCACGACTGTCACTGAAACAGCACGCGTGCAAACGCGTGTTGAGCTATAACAACGCACGGGTACCCGCGGGCTGAGCCTAAACAGGCCGCGGGTCTGTATAAATACTAAGACAAAACAACCACAGACAGCCCAAACCTAAAAAACGCCTCTGGTACTGACAACCAGGGTCTCTTAAAGGCTTGAATGCTTCTATTTTAACAGAAAAAGAAAATGAATGCAAAAGATAACAAACACAATAAAGCAGAGTGCAAACAAGACAGTGATCCAACAAGACCCAGACAGGATCTAGAAAGCCCCCTGAGAAGGTAAACTTCTGACAAGGAAGAGGAGACTGCCTCTTAAGCTCTATGTGTCCTACATGCTACTGAAACCTCTGCAGCAAGCGTTCAAACGTGGGCTATAGAATGTTAGGGCACGGGTTACATGCGTGCAGGCCTTCTACAGGCCGTGTGTACCTCTGTGTGTCCTGATAATGAATGTCAAGCAACAGTCAAGGAAAAATTGGTATTGATAACCAGGTTCCCTGCTAGCTTTGACCTAACAGAAAAAAAAATAAATAAAGAAACAGAGAATCTACTCCTTTAAATTACCCAAAAACCTCACTTAAATCTGGAAACCCTAAGAGTAATTTCCCCAGTGGAGTCACCAATTCTGTTGTGGGGAAATTATACCCTACAGACTAACAAGCTAGGGCTTAAACTTGCATGCAGATCATGACCCTTAAGAAATTACTTTTAACCTTCTACCCCAAACCTAAAACCATTTTTCACATGAAAACATGGAAAGAACCGACTAACCTTTTTATCGACGTTTGGTGTAGATCCTCCGTTGCGCTTTATCTCCTTGCTTCTGTTGCTCCTTCCAAAGACGATCCTGCAATCAAGACAAAAACACTACGCATGCATGCTATTGTTCTACTAGAGGGTTAGAGATTAAGCATAAATCAAATAAAATATATAAGACTCGTACATTGGGACGGGAAAAGTATTATTTATTAATCTCAAGATGAATCAACTTACAATAATCATAGAGATCGGCCACCGTTCCTTGATCCTGATCCTGGGCTCCTCCTCTTCTTTGTCCTCCAACTGCTTTGCTTGAATTCTCCTAAAGCTTGAGGAAAGGCTAAAGGGTTGGGACAAAACAAATTCGGCAATTGGACAGAGTTTCTTTGCTATGATTTTCCTCCTTCCAAATAGTACCCCTACCCCTCCTTTTATAGGCTAGAAGGAGCTAGGGTTTTGGAAGAACTATCGACCATGCATGGCCGGGAGTTTCAGTTAACTGACCCATAGTTTTTTGTCCCGTCAGAAACTTTCCGTTTTTTGTGATTCTGAAGGCAAACACAGGTTGTAGTGGGCCTGCTAGCGTTTGCCCGTGAGCTGTAGTGGGCCTGCTAGCATTTACTTTTTAAAAATGGAGTTTTTATAAGAGTTGTTCAGTAGTTTTTTGGCAAAGAAGGGATATGAGTTGGCCTGATGTCAGGTAAGCATGTGTGGTGCAATTTAGGGTTATAAAAAATGACCACATGCCTCCAACATTATGATATAATGATCATTGGGTGACAACATTTATGAAGGGTGACGACTAAGACTTGGGGCAACTTTCAATTCAAGGCTAGGAATGACCAGGCCCACATCAAGTGAAGGAATAAAATTAAGAAGGTACATGTGTTGTCCCATTCCATGTCAACAACGACGCATCCATTCACTGGGAACAAATCGATGACTCCACTAAATTAGCGTTTATCGTTTACATGATGAATTGATGATGGAAGAAAGTGGGCGTGTGAGTCAAATTTGAGTACAGAAACCATCCCATGTTAATAAGGCATGTGAATTGTCTATCCATGTCAAATTTCAATGCATTCAGAAACAGTTTGAAAAAAAATCAATGTTGACCGCATTCATAGGTCACTATTGCCCATGTCTAGTCCTAGTACAATTTCCTTGTAAAATTTGTATAATATATTTGGAGAATGATAATTTTGAGAATGATAATGATGAATTGATGATGGACATACCTACATCGTTGGTATGATTAGGCGCAATCGCGCAGATCTCCTCTTGTTTTCGAGAATAGTTCAATCTCTACTAAACAAGGGAAACCACGTGANCTCTCAATTTCCCCATATTACCTAATTTTAAATTCTAATGAACATGTATCATATACTATATTATACAAAATAAAAACATATAAAGATCATATAAAAGATATAAACACATGCCTCTTCTTTTCAAAAATTAAATATCAGTCATCTTCCTCTTCATCCAGCTCAACATCTGTATCAGGATCTACTTCATAATCGATATTTGTGAAAGGCTCATTCCTATCAACATCATCATCAACGTCATTTTCGCTACTATAGTTATCGATATCGGCAATGAGATCGTCGTCTCCTACATTTGGATGATCAACTTCTTCAACTTCTTCATCTGACACATCGACTACATGAGCCACCTGCTCCTGATCTGCATAATCATGATCTTCTTCCTCATTATTATCTTCATCCTCGACTACATGATTGTACTCTACTGGTATTCCTCTTGGATCATATCTAACAACGTATGACCAACATGTTCTACCAGGTACCTGTGAGTAAAATACTTGCTCACATTGACTTGAAGAACATAAGGCTTTGTACCTGATTCAAATGCCCTTGTATTAACCATGGTAAATCCATTATCATGTTCAATAACAGTTCTTTCAGGATCGCGTTCATGCATCTGTAGCCTGTACCATTTAACCTCAAACAAAACTATTTTAAAGGAATTAAAATCACACTCAATTATATCCTCCAAATGGCCATAGTACCTATTCTCAGTTTCTTCCAGATTTCTATCACTTCTAGAGGAAATGTTGGTGACCTTA
>ML805729.1:83327-107038 GCA_009831015.1 Picea engelmannii
ATTTTCTAATGCATATTGTCCATAATATATGATATGATCATTAGGACATGCATCAATAGCCTGATAGTCCATTCCAATTTCTTTCATAATCACGGATATTTCTCGATATGTGTGTGGAAAAATATTTGACGTTGGTAATAGAAAATCACCTAACAATCTACAAAATTCTAAACAATAAGTCAATTTAAACAACATTAATCATCAATATATCATCCAATATACCAATTTACAAATTAGAAAACAATAGCAATATAGGAAAAAATTGAACCTTTTAAGTATTTGTGAACATGCAGGCATAAATAATTAACATATTAAATGCCTTAGTATCTGTGTGAGACATGTGTTTGATAAACCATTCAAAACCTTCAGGTTCACCAACAACAATATAGCAAATAAAATATTTGTTGTTGAGCCTTCATAAAGAGGTTGACGTGACTTCTCGAGTAGAGGATCAACATCATGACTATCATCCTGGTTGTCCTCATCCACTGGAGCAAATGTGTCTTGGATAAATCTATGTATCTCATCTTCCCAATTTGAATCACTAACGTTATCTCCATCCATATCATCATTAATAACTTGATCAGCAACTTCAATATTCTGATCTCGAAGTTCATCTCCCTGTAAAGTAGTATTTCTGCTAGTACTTGGCAAATAACTCTCTGCAGGTCGACATTTTGGGGGCATCGTCTATATATTTAAAAACAACGTAGAAAATTTAGTGTGTATAGAAAATATAAAAATCTCGATAAGAAATATTACTAAAATTCATGACATAATGATTATTACAGAGAATACATTAAATATTGAATCCTCTTACCAAGGGACAATATTCATAACCCCCTTCGGTGTGCCCCTTCTCCCTACAATGTCTTTGGGCTATTGTTATTAAAAGTCTTCTTTTTTGCAAGCCTCTACAATCATAGCAAGGGCAATAACATTTTCCATCGCCCCTCGCCTTTAATTCCTCTCTTAACCGAGCAAGCTTCCTGTCATTTTCGTTCATTGTGACAAATCCTTGTCCTAAAAAGTAATTGTCTTACCTACACCATACCAAACATTAAGTTGTCATTTTTTTATATTTTAGCTACTCCTTTCGATCATGATATGTTTATTTACAGTGACCTACAATCCTCACAATTATTTCTTCTAAGACATTTTGACATGCTTTTTTTTATTATCGATTAACTATTAAGATAGATATGATTCAATTTGTACTATAGAGTATTGTGTACTAAATAACCATGGAAAATAATTACACACCATTTAACGAAAGTGGTCAAAATTTCTCAAACTTAAATCACTCGACACCATACACTAGCCTCTAAGTTGTTTTGTAGAAAAAATGTCAATCTTTGAAATTCACCACTAAAAAACGAATGCCAACCACTTGTCATCCACAATTGGGTTGGGTTGGTTTAAATTATGACGTGTTGATTTGCATATACATACAACGGTCACAATTTTATGCTACTTACATTGGTCACAATTTTATTTTCTAAGACACTTTGGCATGTACTCATTTTTCATTGTCTGACTAGTAGATTTCATCATGTTATCATAGATTTTGCCATGATTTTTTTATATTTTAGATATTGATCCTTATTAATAGTGTATAAACGAGTTACATCAACTAGAAACTAAAGTTAATCACTACATCTAGAATTGCATGTGATTATAAAAACTTTAGAGAAACAACATCACATATCAGAAAAGGGTATATGGATTTTATTGAGAAAGTTGAAACAAATATACTTTATTTATATTGGAAGACTATAGTATATAATCATAAGTTCATTTATTAAAGGTGCTTAGTCATAAGCCAAGAAAGTTAAAGGTGGCTAACCATAAGCTAAGATGGTTTAGGGTGGTTAGTTAAAAGTGATTGTTATGTGCCTAATCACGACATAGATAACATCTTTATAATAAGGTCATATGTGTACAAATGTTTTCTTTATATAATAACGGCATATATACCTAACATAAGTTTAGGGTTAGTGTTTATGTATCTTATTGTTATAAACATGAGTTTCCTCCCTATCTTATATATACCATAACTTATCATTTATCAATATAACAATCAACTTCAAGATTTTATTCATGGAGATTTGTTCCTTCATTTAATTGAATTAGTTAGTGCTAGCCAACCATTAGGTGTGCAATTATCCCAACCATTATTGTCACTGTTATATTATTTTCAATTTATGCAAGTGTGATTCCTTTTGGGTACGAGGGATGTAACAAGTGGTATCAAAGCTTCAATCAAGCTTTGTTGGTGTTTTTTTGTTAGGTCTTAAAAATAAAAGAGAGAAGAAAATGACAATCAATTACTATCATTTCACTTATCAGGGTTGAGTTTCAAGAGCAATTCCATATCTTTATCAATGAAAAGAGAGAGAGATTATAGCTACAATTGAAGGGAAAAGGGTATGTGGATTCCATAAATCTAGAATATTATGGAATCCACATACCCTTTTCCATAGAATATACTAACTAGATCGAAAAACCAAAGACATGAAATATGGTACTACACATATAATATATTATCAAGGAAAAAACAAGCTACATGAAATTTGGACATTTGAACAAAAATTTACAAGTTAAATGAGTACATCAATAAAAGATAACATACTAACCTTGCAAGTTCAAATCTGAGCTATGTAGATCGAGAATTGGATTTGTTCAACCGGTGGGTGATGGAAAAAATAAACAGCTCAAACAAAAACCAAGAATAGTGTCGCAACTATCGCAATTGTGTCACAAAGTCTCTTAAAGTCATGTATATATAGATCAAATAGTCAACTAGCCGTTAACACTGACCAATGAGATAGGCAAAATTTTCGTCACTATTGCCACGAAAATCCCAACTAGGTTAAAATAAGGGTTTTGTAGATATTGAGACGAACTTTTGTGGCAATATCGACGAAAATTCTGCCCTGTTTAAAAAAAAAGATGAAACTAGTGGAAGCGTGGAAAAAATTTGTGGAATAATCCACCCATATGTAGTAGTGATTGTTGAGGCTTCCTTCTAAAAAACCTTTTTTTGGATAGTGTATGCACCCTAATGCACTAATATCCCACGTGCGTAGGCATGCTTCATGCTAGTTAGCCCGCGTTTACCTCCAAAAATTGTAAAAAATATAAAATTGTGTGGAATTTTGCGGAGTTTACTGGCTATGGAGGATTTCCTAACTATTTTACCCCTTGTAGCCCGTACCCAAAACGAATAACCATATTTTTCTCATATAAAAAGAGGTATTGGGGAGTCATTTATGGACATGAACAAGAGAATAAGAAAACTCTGCCAAAATCCCTTCCCTTTCTTAGCTCAAGATTTGCATCTCATTCTGAGTTTTAGCCTCAACTCTCACCTCAAGCCTTTCTCCCTATGCAACCCTTCCTCCTTCCCTTGATGGTATGTTAGTTGTGAAAATATAAGGTAGGATTGATGTACTTGGAGCCACGAAAAAGGATCCCGGACTTGATTCGTAGAGCGGTCCCCAGCAAAGGTTGTAACCTTTTTTTATCTTGAATTTGAATAAAAGAGATTATCCTTGTCCCAAAACCCTATGTTTACATGTTCTTGTTAATTTGAGAATTTATAGCTATGTTTAGACTTTTAAAGTGATTATTAGAGATTGTATCTATTGTTTCATTGTATTCCTAACCCCTTGTAGGTCAGGTTTGGGAGGAGATCTGTGATCTAGGAGGCAACAACAAGCGAAATAGGTCTACACCAACTGCAAGGATTGAAGGTGCACTCATTAACCCTCTCTTTCCTCTTTCTCTCATCACTTAGTTTAGATGGTTTTTGGGTAGATTAAAGGTAGATCAGTATTTTAAGGCAGTTATCACTCTGCTTATTCCTTAGACCCAGCTTAGGGGGATTTTCCCCATAACAGAATTGGTGAGTCCACTGGGGAGTCTCTCTAGGGTCTTAGTGGGAGATTTTTGTTTGATTTGATTTTTTCAGTTTCTTTTTTAGTTTTCCAAGTTTACTAAGTTAGTTAGGGTCTCTGGTCACCTTCTAGGTGCATACCATCCGTCCCTGCCCAATTGGTTGTCCAAACCTTTTTCTTTTTTGAAATTTTGCATAGGAGTATGCGCCATGTCCTCTATATAGCACGCGTACATATGTGGTCTGCATAGTATATAGCTTGTGTACATACGCAAGTTTCTCATGCATAGCACATGTCTCTGTGTTTTGGAAGGGTTTTTAAAAAAGACTTTTTCTTTCCTGGAAAGAAGCTCTGTGCTTCTCAAGCCTTCTTGAACTCTTCAGGGTCTATGTTAATTTTGTTCGGTTGGGTTAAAGATTTAGTTTATCTTGCATTTTTTGAATAACCCTTGTTGTTTCTTTATTTTATTTTGTTTTCTTTGAAGGTTTAGGGTGAAATTATAAGCGTTAGATCCTCTTGTGGATTTCAATGAGTCCCTACGTTCAAGTAGTGGCTTAGGGTGTGTGTTAGTCTTGGGTTTATTTTCTCTTTACCTTGTTTGTGCTTTGAGAAACGAAAAACTCTCATTTACTCGTGATTTTCTTTTCTAAGCATTCAAAAAATAAAATAAAATAAAATAATTGCATTTAGTTATGCGTTTTTTTTTTGTAGTTGTAGAATAGGTTGTTTATTACAAAAGAAAAGAGTTCCATTTCCAAAGTTCCTTCTTTGTTATTTCCTTAAAAGTTTAGTATTTTTCATTTGCATTGTAAAACGAAAAGTGCATTCTAAGAAAAAAAATTCATTTTGGGATCTTGGAAAGTACTTCGAAAAGTTTGCATTTACAAAGATTAAAAGCCATTGTTCAGTCATAGAGCCTAGTTTTCTTTTTGCATGAATGTTCTAAATATATTATTTCTTCTCTTTCGTCTCTTGAAAACACCATAAGTTGCACATCCATGCCCTTTTGAGTAAATCAAGCCACTTAAAATCAACTAGACTTTTGTTTGTAGGGTTCACCAAGTAGTCTAGGCTTTAGGGCCTTGAAATAGGTGTGGAGAGGAAACTCTTCAAGGTCGCTTAAACAAACATACGAGTCTGTGATAGGGAGTTTCATAGTCCAATTTCGTAAGAGTCGGCCAAGACCCCTCTCTAACACAGGGGCTAAACACAAGGTCGTGTGAGGAAAGGTAGAGGAGATAACCCCTCCAAAGTCAGATCAAACGTAGTGGGGATCGTATATTGAGGGTCATTCTTTGGATTTACATTAATCTCATTTGACTGTGGATCCTCATGTACCTCGAATCCATTCGAGATCCTTAGTTTCCTTCCAGACCATTTTCATTCGATACCCTTGAAAGGGTTTGTACTTTTTTATCCTGCTCATTACAATTAGCCCGACTGTCGACTGTACACACCTAGTGACTGACTGGGAGTTGGAAACCTAGTTGCATGTTTTTTTAGGGAATTATACGATGACTGCGAAGGTATACCGCGGTACCTAGGGTAGACGTTGGATCGCACTTTGCAGAGTATACCCAGAGGGTGTTTCCGTGTTTGAGTTACACTTGCACCAGTAAGTTGCTCTAGTGTCGATTGGAGTAACTATTCTTCTTTCCAGTTAGTTGTTGGATTGATTTGTCGTTAGGAACTTTTTAGTGTTTTCTATGTGTTTTGTGCTATCTCAATCTTAGAGTTTTGGTTTATCATTTCACAAGGTGGAATATCAACAACTCCACCATTCACATAGGCTTCAGGGCCTGTCGTCGGTTACTTTGGAGCCACCTCCGCCACCGCTAAGGCACAGGCTAGATCAAGAGGGTTTATTTGAAGCGACTGGACCATAGGAAACTGTACCTGAGTCAGATCCTAGAGAATACTTTCCTGCACCATAGGAGTCCACCATTTTTGACCTCAAAGTTGAAGGCTTTAGGCTCGCAAACCCTCTGATCACTGACTTATCAGCGGTGCTACTTATTCAGATAGTCCCTCTTGAGGTGACTTCACCTAAACGTTAGTTTTTTAGACGAGCGGCGATGGAAGAAACTAGTGCTACCTCTTCTGGGAGTCCCCATACTCCCATCTCAGCTTTCGCAGGAGGGGGTGTCGTGCCTCCTCCCCCACCTCCACCTATTAGGACTATGACTGTCCAAAATCCCACTACTTTGGGGATTGGAAAAATCCATTCAATGACTCTGACCATTGTTCCCTCTATCCAGAACATGTCTAGTTCTCCCTTTTCGAACAGGATGATGGGTTTCGAATCTAGTTCGATCCTAACCTACTCTACTCTATAGATTTTTAGTATTGGGGAAGGGACCTCTAATGCTTCCTTACAAGGGTCTATCAGGAGCATTGCTTCCCTCTTTAACGTTATCCCTTACAGTGGGGGTCATATCCCTCCTCCGTCCCCTTCACCCGGAGGCGCTTTCCAGCAACCGATCGGGCTTAACACCAGCTCTAGTTTTTTCAGTGGAGGGATTCTTGGACCTCAATCCTACATGAATCTGGTAGGGTCTATGCCTTTTTCTTTTTTCAATGCATTTGGAAATAACTCTTTTTCATCATTTGCTTTCTCAGCAGGGGGAAACCCCATTTTTGGTAAACCAAACCCTATGCAAGGTTTCATTCCTTCACAGGGAACAGTGATAGGATTTTACACCTCACAAGATCTTGGAAATCCCTAGTAGGGATCGTTTCCTTCACAAGGGATGTCGATCAGGGGAAACCCCTTCCACACTCAGTGGAACCCGGGAAGGGCTTAGTACCTATTCTAGGAGGGTCGGTTGAGGGAATACCCAACCAAGGTCCTTGGAATACTGTGTAGGGATAAATCCCTACACAAGGCATGTCATCCAACTACATAAATCAACCGACGATACAGAATCAAGCACAAAATCATTTTGGCCAGGGCCACCATGGTTTCTACCAAAACCCTGGACAGTAACCAAACTTTTCCTAGCAACCTGGTGCCAGCCAAAATCTAGGCCCCTCTTTTCATTTGAATCCACCACAACCTAGATTACCTTTCCTATAAACTCTGCATTTTCCAGACTTGCCGAGACTGTTTAACAACTCGATCTGTCATGATTTGCATTGGCCCCCCATGCTAATTAAGTTTCCCTTGGACATCCCTCAGTTTGAAGGCAATCTTGGTGAAGATCCAGGTTATCATGTTACAACATTTCATTTATTTTTCTCATCCAACTCATTAAAGGATGATTTCATTCATTTGCATTTGTTTCAACGCACTCTTATAGGGGGTGTCTTGAAATGGTATATCGAGCATGATATCTCGAAGTACTCTTACTTTAATGACCTGGATATGGTTTTCTTAAACCATTTCCAATTACCGGTAAGACACGATGTCGGTACTGAGTTGTTGGCCAACTTTGAGCAAACAAAAGATGTCCATATCTCAGATCACATCTGAGAATGGCATCAAAAAAAGATCTTGATCAAAGTTAGGGTCCCTCCCGCATTTTTTCTCGAGTGGTTCCTAAAGTCCTTGGTTCCTTGTGTATCCAAAGATGTCGCGACATCCGGAGTGTTTTCTGAAGAAGAGGCTATCATGAGAGCCCATCAATTAGAGTTGATTTACTCTCAATCCATTATGTTGTACAAGATCTTGCCCAATGCACTGCGGTCGAATTTCAACAAGACCAAATAGAAATATGGGCCTCGCATCGATGGCATAGTAGGATCGGCACAAATAAATCCCACAAATCAGTTGATTAATTAGTTGCAATAGTTACCGATTAAATAGACTATGGCCATCCAAACTCCTAATTCGGTCACCCCCGTAACCCAAATGTCGGATGTACACAGTGTGAAATCGATGAATCCCAAGGGTAACCAGCAATCCGAGGGAAAGAGGAAATCTAAGAACAAGAAGGGTAAGGAGGATAACAAAGCTGTGAATAATTCTAGCGAGGGTAAAAATGAAAAGAGAAAGGTGAAGTTTTCATGTAATATTTTCACAGAAGAACACTTGACTCACAAATTCCCTCGGCTTGTGGAAGCCCAAAAGTTATTGGCACAGCAGTAGCCTATCGTGTTAACCAATCCTTTTCCACAAGTGTAAAATATGGTTCAAGATTCCTCATCCACGAATGCGCCTGGGGGAAATCAGGGATCCTTCACACCTAATACTAACAACGGAGTCGCAAACATTTATATGATGAAATATGATGCTCATTTGTAGACCAGGGCTCGTAATTATGGAATGTCAGAATCTGTTGAGAAGGGAAAAGAATCCTCCAACCCACCGTCTCCTCTTCAAATTGAGAAGACTGTAGGATGAACTATGACTCACATCCCTAAGGGTGCGTTTAAAAATGATTCTCACAAACCGAACGTAAGGGCTTCTCAGAATTACTTCATCCTGGAGGATCTTGCACAAACTCCTTGTGCAATGTCTTCTTTGAAGTCTTTCAGTTTCCCCTCATAGAGGAAATCATTGTTGTCTACCTTGGGAGCAGTCAATACCACTAACTCAGGAATGATTTCTTTTTTCCCTACAGATTATAAACATCTTCTTCCTCACCACGTCGCTTTTCAGATAGTAGTGGTGTATGCCAAGAAATTGTTGAAACGGAACATTTTTCGTACGGTGGTTGATGAGGGTGCCTCGACTTGCATGATGTTGTTGGCATGTTGGAAGGCCATTGGCCAACCTGAGTTGTCTTCATCACCCACATTCCTAACCACATTTGATGGTCGATATTTTAGACCACATGGAATAATTCCCTCCTTCCCCATGCAGTTGGAGGGAAAAATCATGTGCGTCGAGGTAGAAGTAGTCGATGTGCCTCTCGACTACAATATTTTGTTAGGGTGGAGTTGGACCTACGCTATGATAGCGGTTGTATCTACCATTTTTCAGGTCTTATTTTTTCCTCACGAAGGTTGGATCATAACCATTGATCAATTATCATTCTCCTATCCAGACCCTTCATCAAGGGAATCCACAATCCCGATGATTGAAAACCCACAGCTAGGTATCGTTAACTTAGGTGTCGAATTGTTTCCATCTTTAATGGAGACTTTTGATTATCCACCTCCTGCAAATGATGTCAAGTTTATTTTGGTTGTCTCCAACCTATCGAAGGCTGCGATCTTTCAAGTCACTTCTTTTAGAACAAGTTACTTTAATGAACTGTGGATTTTACCTTCCCCGTCGGCTTTGATGGAAGGGGTAGGGCACCCTGGAATGGATATTCCCTTATCTATTGCTGAGTTTGCATGCAGTATTTTCTAGCGAGCCTTGGCCAACCCTGATCTAGCTCCTTCAAAGGAGATAGATCTCATTCTCGAGCCTATTTGGGATCAATATTCTCTTTCCACTCATGATCCTTTAGACTTAGTCTTTCCCTTCGACGAGGCGATTTTGGAGGCAATGACTGGGCTAGATAGACCTTGGGATGATCTTCACCACAGATCTTATTTTTTACCCGAGATGACAAGAATAGAGGCAAGAGATTTCACTACGACCATGAATTTAGATGCCCCTTGCCATGTTAAACCTCTAGCCACGCATAGAATATATGCCAAGGGAAACATGGAAATTATAGTTGAAAAAATTCCTATCGACATCTATAGAACCCCTGGCATTGTGGAAAATGTCTTCGTCGGAGCATATTGTTCCCCCGAAGAGATTCAGATCTATGCTAAATTATTTAGAGAGTTTTTCGATGTATTTTCCTGGTCTTATCAGGAGATACCAGGCATTGACCCACGTATCATTGAACACTAGATCACAACATACCCCGATGTTAAGCCTATTCGACAAAAGCTTCACCTAGTCAATCCTCGCAAGGAGGCAGCGATAAAGGATGAGGTAGAGAAACTCATCAAGGTCGGTTTCATCTATCCAGTGCAATTGACTTAATGGGTGTCTAAACCTATTCATGTCAACAAAAAGAAAGGTGTGATTCGTGTGTGTATGGACTTTCGTGATCTGAACAAAGATTTCCCGAAAGATAATTTCCCAACCCCATTTATTGACCAAATTGTCGATGAGTGTGCGAGTTGTGAAGTCTTTTCTTTTATGGACGGTTTTTCTGGGTACAACCAGATTTAGATCAAGCATGAGGACCAACATAAAACGACGTTTATATGTCCTTGGGGTACATTCGCATACAAAAAAATGCCTTTTGGACTTAATAATGTTGGAGCCACTTTTTAGTGGGACATGTTGTTTGCCTTCCACGACCTCAAACATATAGTCGAGGCATATCTTTATGATTTGGCATCACATTCTCATAAGATATCTGATCATCCTTCCCATTTACGACTTATCTTTGATAAGTGTCGCTACTATCGGATTCACCTTAATCCAAATAAGTGTATTTTTTGTGTGACACCGGGTCGCTTGTTAGGTTTTATCATGTCAACTAAAGGGATCATGGTCGATCCTCTGAAGGTTGAGGAAATAGTTCAATTTCCTCCCCTGCGCACAATCCCCCTACTTCAAACTATACAAGGGAAAGCCAACTTTCTTCGGTGTTTTGTTTCCAACTATGTCGATATTACTAACGGGTTTATGCGTCTCTTTAAGAAAGGGGTCTCATTCTGTTGGGATGAAGCGAATCAACGCTCCTTCAGAGCGTTGAAATGTGCTCTGACATCTGCCCCTATACTCAACCCTCTGGATTATGGCAAGGATTTCTTGTTGTACTTGGTTTCTGCAGAGTCTACTATTGGCATGGTCTTGGTCCAAGAGGATGATACGCTCGAAGAGCATGTTATCTACTATCTTAGTCGAGCCTTGGTAGGACTGAAACTCAACTACACACATGTTGAGAAACTTGTTTTGGTAGTTGTTCATGATGTCCAACGGTACCATCATTACATCTTACTTTGTAATACCATCGTCGTAGTTGTTGTGAACCCTTTTCAATATGTGTTAACACGACGGTTCATCGATGGGAAAATTAGTCAATGGATAGTCATCTTGCAAGAATTTGACTTGGATTTTATTTCGACAAAGTCTAAAAAGTACTTGGTCTTTGTTGAACTAATATCGGAGCTTTCGGTTGAGAGTGGTAACAATTTTACTGAAGATTCATTGATCAACGGGTATCTTTTACTTATTGCATCTTCGAACCCTTGGTATGGAGATATACTTGTGTATCTTCAAACTTTGAAGTGCCCGTCTTCTACTTCTCGCGATGAGCTTCGGTGAATACGCCATCAAGCGTGGAACTATATTATCATCGATGATACTTTATATCATCGAGGAGTGGATTGCATTCTCCATCATTGTCTCACTCATGAAGAGGTAGAACTTTTGTTGAATTATTGTAACACTAGAGCATGTGGCAGTCACTATTTTGGGTTGGAAACAGCCGAGAAAATTCTTCGCGTCGTATACTTTTGGCCCTCATTGATCAAATATTGTGTAGAGGCGGTCAAGAAGTATCACCTATGCCATATATTCTCTTGGAATATGAGGGCACACCCTGCTCCCATGTTTCCAGTTATTGTTGTTGGTCCCTTCCCCAAGTGGGGGATTGATTTTACTACATGCCACCTGATTTCAGCTAGGGGGCATCATTATATCATCATAGTAGTAGACTACTTTACTAAGTGGGTCGAGGCTATGTCGATGTTCAGCAATGATGGAGAAATGACTGCACTTTTTGTTTTTAACCAGATTGTATCCAAGCTCGATATTCCGAAAGCGATTTTCACATAACATGGAAGTCACTTCCAGAACAAGATAATGTTTGAGTTAAAATCAAAACTGGGGTTTAAGTAATAACATCTGTAACCTTACTACCCATAGGAGAATGGTCAAGTGGAGGTTGTTAATAAGTCTCTCAATATTATTCTTCAGCGGACGATCAATTCATCCAAGTCAAATTGGCATTTGATTTTGTACTCGACACTTTGGGCTTATCGAACCTCAATCAAGATTGCTACCGAATTTTCTCCTTTCCAAATCATTTACAGGTTAGAGGCATTCTTTCCCATAAAGTTTCAAATCCCTTCTCTTAAGTTGGCAATGGAACTACTGCCTGACACTAATCCACTTGAAGAGCGTCTTTTATATCTTGAGAAGCTCGATGAGCAGCGTCGAGATGCAGCCTTGGCCAACGAGTCTCACAAACAACATGTCAAGTGTCAATATGATCGGTCCGTCCACCCTCGATTTTTCTCCAAAGGCAATCTTGTTCTGGTCTATGACCAAGATAAAGATCCCTTGGGGGAAGCCAAATTCAAACCCATGTGGTTTGGACTGTTCATTGTTAAGAAAGTTTTAGAAAAGAGTGCATATCAACTGGTTGATTTCGAGGGTAACGCTTTATCAGAGCCTAGAAATGGACTCTACCTTAAGAAGTATTACGCTTAGATCGGTCACATGGGCGTGACTTCTTGTATATAATGTATATATTTATTTATACATTCTTGTATTTTTTGTTTTATGGACATGTAGCTTATTGTGTTTCTTTTCACTGTGGCAGATTTCAAGTTAATCTGAGGTCTATTTTATGTTCGCAGACGATGCTAGCTGACACACTCAGAGGCTTTCTTCTGCAGCTTGGGTGATCTTTATGCCCTTTGGTCAGTTGATGTCTTATGGAGGTATTTGTCTAGGAAAAGAAACCAATAATGTTGCTAAGTACAGTGTCGTAATAGAATTACTACATGATGCCTTGTCACATGGTATTTCTCACCTCTGGGTTTATCTATATGCTCAACTGGTCACGTCTCGGTTAAAAGTAATATACCGTGTCTATGATCCCACCCTTTACCAATGATTCCTTAGGGTACATCTCTTAGAACGCTATTTTGATTATATTACTTGTATTAATGTTCCTAGGAGATCTAATCAACTAAATGATACATTGGCTAATCATGTATTAGATTGGCATATTGCTCACACATAAAAGTAAAATCACACACGTACATGCACATGTAAATACATTTGTACAAAATGTTTATCCATAAGAAAAAAATGTGTATATATATAACAATGTGTCCAAAAAATAATTTCATGAGTACAAAAGTGGGTCATAAATCCTCAAAGAGAGTCGTTCTACATCGTTGGGCTCAATCCCTCACTACATAATAGAGTACAAAAGGTGCCCTCGACACATATGTGGTCTAGTACTAGCTATGGCCTAGGACTTGTGGCCCTAGTATAATGAACTACGACGTTCACGAGACACCGAAACCTTTGAACCCAAGTCCTAGGTACCCCTACAACATGTGGTTGCATGGCCGGGGGAAAGTCCTTTATCTCTACCATCGGCACTGCACGAGTAAGAGTTGCCAAGTTCCTCTCTACTCATTGCAATACTCTTGCAGCGTCTCTGGCTCGTGGTCCTCCTGTGGATGTCGGTCCTCCTGTTGTTTTTTGTCTGACATCTACTCAAGGATGAAGCCTGGTCCTGGCGAAGTCAGTTGGTCGTACCAGTCCCACATTTGTATATGAAAGATCATTGAGTTAGTACTCTGACATTACCATAAAAAGGATAATATTTAAAAATTAAAAATAAAATAACTTTAAAATGTGTGTACCTATCTCTTTATGCTCCTCGCCAAGGGGCATGGGCATATCAGGATCCCTCAGGAAACTAATCATTGCATAAGGGTAGTCCTCGATCACAGGAATTTAATGGGCCCACCAGTAAAATATTTTTTCATTGAAGGCCTCATGTACTCTCCCTACACCCTATCGAGGAAACAAAGTTTCCCACCTGCATAATGTCGAAAAGGAGGAAATATGGCCTCGTACTATCTCTCATGGGCTAAGGCTTGGTAGTCTCTCGAAAACGAAAGCGCACAGCACGGTCCTGAACCCAAAGTTCTTGTTTGTCCTTCTTCGATAGTCAGTCAGTTGTTTTTCATATATGTGATAATTGTAGTGCTCCAGTAAAACATGGTGGCATCTAGACACTGAGTTGCACAATGCATCTGTGCATGTGAAGCCTGATGAAGTGTTGCAGATCCCATGATCCTCCCAATCATGTAAAGTAATATCCAAAGATTGAGGCTTGTGATCATATGATTTGGCACCTGAGATCCTACTTTATCAATGCCAACCTCACATTACATGCCAATGTAATATTTTATGGTGTGCGGTCCTGAAGGAAAGGTCCTCAAGTTGACTGGCTCCCCACTCCTGGAGAGGTCAGTCAAAAAGTATATATCCTCCATCATCGGAGTCAATGATTGGCCCTCTAGCATGAAGGCCTTTGAATCTGGATGCCAATAGTCTAAATGATGGTTCAATATCCTAGGTTTTTCCCTCATGAATGGACACTGAAATAAATTCCACATACCACACTGCTTAAGCATGGAAATGTCCCCTAGATCCTCCTCTACCAAGAAATCTAACTCCTCATGTTATCTCTCTCTCCAGTGAACATACATAATGTTGCAAAAACGTTTGTGAGGTTAGTCCCTTATTTCATACTTTTGAAAGTTTAAGGAGATGTACGCGGGATTTCTTTAAGACAATCGCATATGTACGCAGGCTAAGTGTTACTTTTCCTTTGTACATACTCGTGTTGAGCATAGATAGCTCGTGTACACATAGGACCGACCTTTTTAATATGGGCACGCACCCTCTAAACAATGAAATAAGAAATAAATAATGAATGAAAAGGATGAGAGAGCTCATTTGTACTTACTTTGTTCAGGTTTGAAGATCTTTTGTCTACCGTAACTCCTCGAATTTGTGTTTTAAATAAGAGGGTTTTGGGATTTTTGGTTATTTTCCAATTTGCAATGGTTAAAATGCGTTGTCCACCCCAATTTATAAAAAAAATTGGCTCTTTTTGCCCCAGTTTGGTCCTCTTTTTCCCTATTCTTGGCCCGGTGGGTACTTGAGTTTCTTTTTGAGAGATATTTGGGTCGTTCTGATGAACTTTGTCCTTTTTTTTGGTGTTTTTATGAGACAAGTTACACTCACATCATCTTGTCGTAAAGTTGTTTTTTGACATTTTCATATAGGTTAGGTTTTCATCACCTTCCATCTTGCATTTTGTTGACTTTTTTCTCTTTCCCATAGGATCGATCCCAGCGAAGTGTGACATGGAACCTTCCATGTTGCTTTAGAAGTGTCGTAATTAGGTGTTAGAGCCTTCCTCTACATGGATGCCTTGGGTAGATCCTTTGTTGCATTTTGACATCCATGTTGTGATCTTTTTTTCATAAGCTTGGGAGTCCTTTTAGTCCCACCATGATTGTGTGTCGAAGCCCCATTCTTCTTAATCTTTTATGGCTCATACCCGAGGGACTCCCTATGAGCATGGTTTGTTTTCTTTCAAGCTCGCTTAAACTTTAAAAGAAACATCTAACAAGAGTTTATTTATTCTTTTCGGTCTCGTTTGGATTACTTAAGAAAAGAAGCCCCCTAGAGTCTTCTTTAAGCCATTTTCAGACTCTCTAAAATTGAAAATATTGTTGAGAGATCTTGATTCCCTTCACAATCGTCAAACTAAAATTTGAAGGAACATCTTCCCAATGGTATTTTATCCATTTTTCGATCTGGGTGGTTAATTTACGAATAAATGTATGCCCTAGGAGCTTTGGATCACTAGGAGAGTATTCTCAAGCATAAGTTTAACCCTTTTTCAGGCCTAGGGGACTAAATTTTCAAAAAAGGGCCATTCTCCCTGGTTTTGGTTTATCTCTTTTTCAGGCCTTGGAGATTATCTACGAAAAAGGAACCTCGTTGAAGTCCATATTTAAGCTTTTTTCAGACTCCCTAAACATGAAAATATCGTCGAGTTACCTTGTTCCTTTCACACTTGTTAATTGGTCCAGAAACAATATCTACTTGGCATAAGTTTAACCCTTTTTTCGGCCAATAGATAATCCAGGAAAAAGGTATGCCTTGGGAGACATGTCTCGTCGAGAGAGTTCTCCTAAGTTATAATTTATACTTTGTCGGACTAGTAAGGGGACTAAACTTAGAAAAAGGTTGTGAATCCATATTTAAGCTCTTTTCATACTCCTTAAAATTGAAAATATAGTCGAGTGATCTTGTCTCTGTCACACTCGTTAAAAAAATATTAAAGAGACATCATTTCGGTATAATTTTAACCCTTTTTTCGAACTGACTGGACTAATTATGAAAAAAGAACTCTTTGGAATCTTCTTTTAGTGTTTTCCAGACTCTCTAAACGTGAAAAACCATCGAGCTTACCTTCTTTGGGCTCGTAAAACTTCACATGGAAAGAGTCTTGTTGTGTCATCCTTAATCGTATAACATGTCTCATCCTTGCATCTTTGGCCTAATGCCACCTCCATGTTGCTATTAACTGAACCTTTAAATCATTCCTTAAATGCAAGCCTTGTAGCACTTTTGTCCTTGAGATCTGACACCTTGATCCATGGAGGATTTTTCTCGTGTCCTTATCCTACACATGTCTCCTTGCACTAAGCATTAGTATGTTCCATGCGCTTGGAACTAGTTTTCTTGCCCACAACACGTGTTCCTCCTTTGTAACATGGCATTCTTTTATTCTTTTTCAAGCTCGTTAAAATTTTGAAAAAGACAAAAAAAATCAAATATTCCAAAAAGAGGGGACAGGATATACATTTGTTTTTATCGGCAGCAAGATAGTCACCCTTGGACAAAGAACATCCTTTCATTTTTTCTCCAAGCATTGGGATCTAGCATGACCTGAAGAAGTTGTTCTCGGTGCATAGAGTTGTGTCCTCCTTTGTTTGGTTACTCTTCCAAACATATGGAGAGTTTGTGGTGCCTCATGTATCACAAACTTATGTCAATAATATGATGCCTGAGTCTCATCATTTTGTCGTGATTTTTTCCAAAGGAAGTTTTATCCAACTGAAGTCGACCATTATGCAGTTGATCTCTTGACCTTCAAGAGTCCGCCATCTCGAGAGTCTAGTCAAGTTTGGATTCAAAATCAATGAATTTTTGTGCCTGATGATCGAGATCCTCCAGTATTTCCCCGACGGCATGTTGAAGACCTCAGAGTAGTGAGTCTTACACTCCTATTTGTACTCCTACTTGAGTTTGAATATCTTGAAGTTGTTTCTCGAGCTATGAAGTTCTCATATCCAGCCATAGGCGTTGATACTTCCAGAAAATGCATATCATATTGTACTCGTATATCTTCATATGATTTTGAGATGTAGATCCATTGTGTATTGTTAACGGCTACACTTTTATTGGCATACACATTAGTCATGTATCCATGATTATTATATATATGACATGGATCTACGGTGTACTTGATTGGAATCCATGCTTAGTTTATCCCAAGCATGGGTATGCCCACCTCGGAGAGATTATCATTATTTTGCAGATGATACGCTCACGAAAACTCATCTCATGCTCATTCAACTCTGTGCCTTCCCATTGTGTAAAGATATTGTAATTTTTTTTGGCCATCAATTGCTCTTCTAGCTTCACACATTAGGGGACATCTATTATAGTCCAAAAATGCTAAGACATTGGCCCATCCATTTGCATACTTTGCCAAAAATATTGTTGAGGCTTCCTTCTAAAAACCCTTTTTTTGGATAGTGTACGCGCCCTTATGCACTAATATCCCACGTACACATGCGTGTTTCATGCTATTTATCCCACGTACACATGCGTGTTGCATTCCAGTTAGCCCGTGTTTACCTCCAAAAATTGAAAAAAAATATAAAATTGCACAGAATTCGGCAGAGTTTACAAGCTATGGAGGGTTTCCTAACCATT
Organism: Picea engelmannii; assembly: GCA_009831015.1. Lineage (NCBI taxonomy): Eukaryota > Viridiplantae > Streptophyta > Pinopsida > Pinales > Pinaceae > Picea > Picea engelmannii. The sequence goes on from ML805729.1 coordinate 100,962, forward strand.
TTACCCCTTGTATCCCATCCCCAAACTGAATAACCATCTTTTTCTCATATAAAAAGAGGTATTTGGGAGTCATTTATGGACATGAACAAGAGAATAAGAAAACTCTGCCAAAATCCCTTCCCTTTCTTAGCCCAAGATTTGCATCTCACTCTGAGTTTTAGCCTCAGCTTTCCGTTCCATCATTTCTCCCTATGCAACCCTTCCTCCTTCCCTTGATGGTATGATGGTTGTGAGAAGCTAGTGTGGGACTGATGCGCTTGGAGCCACAATAAAGGAGACCGGAATTGGTTCGTAGAGCAGTCACCAGCAAAGATTGTAACCTTTTTTATCTTGAATTTGAATAAAAGAGATTATCCTTGTCCCAAAACCCTATGTTTACATGTTCTTGTTAATTTTAGTATTTATAGCTATGTTTAGACTTTTAAAGTGATTATTAGATATTGTATTTTTTGTTGCATTATATTCCTAACCCCTTGCAGGTTAGCTTTGGGAGGAGATTGTTTATCTAGGAGACGAAAACAAGCAAAAGAGGTCTATACCAACCGCAAGGATTGAAGGTGCACTCATTAAGATTCTCTTTTCTCCTTCTCTTATCACTTATTTTAGATGGTTTTGGGGTAGATTAAAGGTAGACCAGTCTTTTAACAGAGTTATCACTCTGCCTATTCCTTAGACCCAGTTTAGATGGATTTTTCCCGTAGCAGTTTTTGACCTGTGAAACTAGCCTATGGCTTGAGAAACCATGACACAGGGGCATCTAAGTCGTCAAAATCACCCAGGGATCGCACCCAGCCTGAGCCACACCAACCCTTAACATAGATGGATTTTTGGTGTCTCCATAGGTTTCAAACCAGTGACTTCACATCACGGAGTACCTTAAGAGAACACTCTGTCACCGACTGTCCTACACCTCGGGGACTAATTGGCGATCATGTTGTCATGTATCAATTCTCTATTTAAAATCTCTAGTTCATTTTTTAATAAACATTTTTTTTTCTTTTAATGGTTTTGTAGTTGCATTCTACACCTTATTTATGAGATAGCAGCCCTTAATTTGTTTGGATCTACTACATTGATTTTAGTTTGAACAACCTGATTTATAGTGCTTCCTCTAGAAGATAACAGGTTACTTGGAAAATGAGTTATATTATTTCCTCAAGCTAGACAAAGAAAAATATATCCGAGCAATTGTGATGTTATAATTGTTAGATGAATCTATGTCAAATGATAGAATTTTGTGATATAATTTCAGATCAATTCTACATTATGTGTTGGAAAGTGTCAATTTTCACATGCAACTCTATGTGACTAATTTTTGTATCTAAAAATTACTTCCTAGTGATCTAACAATAAAACCCTAGTTGTTATCACTGAACAATTTCACACTGAAAATTATTGACTGAAAACATATGCAGTTGAAACACAAAGATCAGAGATCAATCATCAATATACATGAGACACAATTTCAATTATGTAATCTTGTTGACATTAGAAATCCTGTGGGAAAAACCATCCCTCCCATCCAATACAATATCAACAAAATTTTGAGGACAACCTTGTCCCCCAAAGTCACCAAAACTGAGAACAACCTTGTTCTCTAATACAAATAAAAAATCCAAACCTCAACAATAATCTGGAAATCTCATCTACCCAAGAATTTGTTGTAAAACACATGTACAACCTGTTGACGTCACATGTCAGCCTGTACGGATATGTACCTACCCAGAAAATTAGATACATGATTCACCTTACTAGCAACCTGTGTACATACGTTATTTTCTCTATTGCAAACCGTGTATACACTATACACGATTTGTCCTTCTGCAACCCACATATATACGTATTTCATCCTCCTACAAACCAGGTATAAGTACATAAACTCATTTTTCTTCCCACATACGTCTTTTCTCACCTTCACATTCTAATCCAAAAACCCTAGGCCAGATTTCCTAGGTGTAGAAGTCTCCTTGCCACAATCGCCATACCCCTTAGCACAAGTGTTTACTCACTTATGTTAACTCCCTGATGTCACTCTATGTTGATCTAATGTCACAATGACATCTCTCCTTTATATAGGATTCCAATGAGTGAGTTTAGGAGCCCTTCCTAAACTCAATAATTAATTAGAATATTTTAATCCTCTTTGTGGGTGTGGCACCCCCACACAAACCCACAAATCCCATCAACTTTCCCACGAGCCCCTATCCTCATTTCTAGGCCAATTTCACTGAAAAGAAAGTCAAAACTAGTGCCAATGAAAATCCTCACATGCATGACACCTTGGTCTCTAGTGAGAATACCTCCCGAAGCTACAAAAAATCAACAAAAAGAAGAGGCAAAAATGGTGATTTTTGGCATGCTAAATTTCAAGCTTTCTTAGTGGATTTCGTTGATAGAAAGAGTGATTGTGTTGAAAAGTGGCTTTGTTGTAAAACTGTAGATTTTTTTAGGAATACTGATGTACAAAATTTGCAACTGGAGGAAATTGTATCACTTGCAAAACTGAAATAGGGACTCTTTGTATGTGGTTGTAAATGTTATGTAAGTTTTTGGCAATGTTTTCTAGAGAAAGGTCATTCCTCTGATCACTCTTGTGTGGGTAGAAATTGTTGCTATGAGAAGTGCACATAGTTATCACTTGAATCACACCATGGAAATGAAGTGAAGGAATTTCGAGATTTGGTAGGTCATGATGGGAATCATGATTGAAAAAATAAAAATCATACATGTATGAAGCTTTGTTCTTTATTTGACAAATCATCTAATTGCATAAAATCTTTTTGCTTGAGGGTTGGACATTAAGGTCTTCATAAGTGTAATTCACCTCAATATATGTGTACGATGAATTGTTGTCTTCCAAGGTGCAAAAAATCATTGTATGGTACAAATTGAGCTTGGGATCATCAAAAACATGCATGTCATGAGAGATATTGTCCTAAAAAAATGCATCATGGAGGGGTGTCCTAGAATTTGTGGTCACAAAGATCACTTCCATGAATTAACAAGTGATGAATATCTTTGTGGTAATGAGCCTGCATGTCGTAAGAAATGTGAAGCGGATGGTATTTGTGATATTTTCACTGAACTTGTGCAATAGACACGCTCATTTCAAGGCAGAAGAGGTTCCTTTGAGTATGAACATGTCTTTGAAAAAAATGGTTTGCGGAAGGATTGTTGCATTTCCATTCCACCTTTTGAAAAATACCATGATGGTGAGCATCTCCACACACTAAATCTAGATGTAGTGCATTATTGTAAGGTAAGATGTCAAGCTTTTAGATATTTTTTTCAAAAACCCATATATCATTATGGTTTAAATCATACGGTTCATGGGAACATGAGGAATGCCATTTTTTCTTCAGAATGTGAAGAATTTGGTATCCATTGTAGGAAATATACTTGGGGAAAATCTAATGTGGTAGAGATGTGTAACATGCATTTTAAAGCATATGTTCAGGGCCACATTCATTTGATTCATTGTCCTATGTATGAAAATTGCACAAGTCATATCTATGATGGCTCTCGGCATGAGACAAGAAAATATGGCCATGATGAGGATGTGCCAAAATATGAACTTACCCATGAGACTTAATGGAAGAAAATGCAGTTTGAAGATCCATGTACTGATGACAAGATAGATTTTTCTCTATGTAATCATCCATGCAGGTTTGTGGGGCATAATGAAATTGTTGGAAGTTCCTCAAGGTCTTACTGCACAGAGAAATTATGGCATGTTCCAGTGAAAATAATTGCTTCAATGGCATCCTCTACTAGCCACATAACTATAGGGTATAAGGGAGGACTCCACATTCTACTTGTTGTATGTAGAGAGTGTTGTTTTTTATGAGTTTTGGATCTCTCATGTGCCACTTTTGAGGAAATGTTCACCAATGGTAGGAATAGATTGGGATACAATGGAGGTACCATAAGTAAAAAAACTTATGCTCGGTAGATAATTCAAACTCATGACTAAAATAGATGTTAACATAGTTACTTTTGAAGTTACAATGGAAAGGGAAGGAAAAGTTGTTTATTGAGGTACCAAGTATACATTATGTATTTGAGAAGTAAAAAAGAAATTGCATGGTACTTAAAACAAGTAGACCATGCCTAGAATAATCCACATAAAAATGTATGTAGATATGCACGAAAAAAAAAATGAAAATGTTGCATATCCAATAGAGTGAAAAATGAAGGCTAAATTTCATATAGAGTTTAGTACAACCATTTGGCTAATCCCATGGCCAAAACAATAAAATCCATTTGGATAGTGAAAATTTAATCCATAAAGTTAAGGTGACAAATCATCATCATCATGATCATCTGCATTTCCATCAAGATCACAATCATGATCACTCGTGTATGCATCTACTTGATTTTATTCCTTGTCCCCATACAATAGATTGTATTGATCATGCATTACATTCTCTCTCTCGGTGTCTGCATTGGAATCATATTTTTGTCTTCAAATAATCTATCGTCATCTTCAGTTGCTTCTTCCAATGTTTCTTGTAAAATATTACATTTCCCATCAAACATAATATCAACATCTTCCATGAATTTCCTTTTTGAACAAGACTTTGTTTGAATTACATGCAACCATCCGGGCTTGTTACATCATCAATTAGAAATGATTGGTTAATTTGAAGAGGGAAACATACGGCTCATAGACATTTGATAAAATTTGACATGTATTTGCAAGTACAAATCCATACTCATCATGTTGTATTGTGGATGGTTTGATCCATTTACATTTTAATAATATAGGACTAGTTTCACCGCAATCAACTTGAATAATTTCTTGTATGAATCCAACATGAAAGTTGTTTTCATTATCGTGATGAAATTTGGCATTAACTATACAATCACAATTTTCCTTTCCTTTGTCCTTTTCTTCTACTCTTAAATGACTACCATAGGCCCACATTCCACTGAAATGACAAGCCCATATATATGGAGGTCGTTAAAGCTCAATTTCCTCATTCGTTATATCTTAACCTCCTTGTTGTGCATCATTGATTGCATCAACAATCCAATCATCAAATTTTGGAAAAGAACCACCTCCAATATTCAAATCCTAAAGTCTACACTTTCGAGATGGATGCATCCCTATTTGAATCTCTTCTTCATATTTTCTACATAGAATATGAACATACAAGACAATAAAAATGATCATTATAATTTAGCTATTAGATGAGAGTAAATAAAAAATTATCAGGTAAATAATATTTCACATGCGCCACTTATTGAACGAGGATGTGTTTTGAAGAACACGGGAATGTATCACATTTCTTTTCTGATGTGATAGCTTGAAGCAATGTCTGTTTCCTTCTAATAATTGACCTGCAACTTTCTCGTCTTCGTCATCATCCCATACACATCGATTGACATCACTAAAATCCTTCATATATTCTATGTAAAATCCTATGGCCACTTTCATTGAATTTCCCTCGGACATGCTACCTTATGCTTTTTCCTTATTACTAACAAACTTTTTCAGAACCTTCATATATTGTTCTATAGGATACATCTATCTCGCTCTTATTGGGCCACAATGCTCTAGGTCATATTCTAGATGGATAAGAAGATGCATAGAAATATTTAATATTGTTAGTGGAAATTCTTGTTTCAATAAACAAAGAACTTCAACGACCTCTCCCATCAAATTATCAAAGTTTGAAGGATCTAACACATGCAAACTCATTCTCTTTAATATTAGGCCCAACATTATAATTTCCACTCTTGGCCCCTTTTCCAAACTTGATATGCACCCCATTTATGAATGTTGACTTCACATACATCAACTCTAATTCAAGACCAAAATCAATAGAAACAATTAAAAGAAATATAATAGAAGTTAATTTAGCAATAGAAGAAAAAAATTCAACAAAATCAATTCCCTCTAACTGAGATTGTCCCTTAGCTAGTAGGTGAGTTTTGTACTTCTCCATTTTACCTTCTACATTATATTGAGCCAAAGTTTGTCCAACAAAGATACAAATTGAAAATCATTACAATTTCACTTGCTTATGCCACCCTGAGAAACCATCATCTTAAGAAATCCTATATTGTTGCCT